>DWLS01005873.1:0-12232 GCA_018246255.1 Pachliopta kotzebuea | reverse complement strand
TGATGATGCTGCTGAGGAAACTGTTCCTCACTTACTGAGTGTCCCATTCATAGTATATTACGGTATGAATTTGAACAGGAAACAGGTTTAACTACAGATAGTTTAAAGGACTTAATAAAATGTAAATTAGTTAGAAATAAGTTTATAATATTGTCAAAGGATATGTACTATTGTAAATAATAGAAATAAGAACATATAAATGTGACTATATACACATATGTGTATGTACAGGTTTTGTAATGGTAGATGATATAGCATAAGTATTGAATGATGTAAATTAAAAAATCACTGAATAATATATGTATGGTTAATTTATGTTTATAGCCTCGAAATTTGATATATAGCTTAAAGCACATAATATTAGTCGTTATACTAACTGCATATAAATTGAAAAATTCATTGGTGCAGATTAGATTCGAACTCGGTACCTTCAGAGAGGAAGGCTGGTATTTAAACCTATCTGCTATCACGACTCTATATATGTATGATTTTCTTATAGTAGATGATAAGATAGCATATGTATTAAATGATGTAAATATTAGTACAAAAGTAGAAATTATAAAAAAAAATTGTGTTTCTTGGAGTGCGTTCGTGCAGAATGGGATATCGCTATGCCAACTTAACAAACGCCTCAGTTAATGATTTGATTATTCTCATATTAAATTGAGATGAATTCTTTAGTTGCGAATACGAGCAACTATATGTTTAGTATGAGCGTTAAACTCATAAACCCTTAATTCAATCGGTGGTTAAGAAACAAATGTAAAACAAATCAAACATTAGTACAGTTAACTTAATATTTGTACAGTTATATTAAGAAGTTGCTTATAAAATCAAGTTTAAGTTTGTAAATAGAGAAGCCGTTAAGTTAATCTACTATTCAGACGTATGAGTCACTGTAACTCGTATGGCTGTGCTACTTCGAGTGTGACGTCACGCCACGTCACGTCACGTCGCATGGGGTCAATAGACGTCACGTCATAACGCGTCACAGATTCAATGAGACGTTGCCGAAAATTACATCTCGACGGGTTTTCTCATTCCATTGTATTCCATATCAAATACCGCCAACTGAAATATTACTGTGTTGTAGTTTGAAGTATGCTGTAGCTAATGAAATTACTGGGGTAACGAGACTTAACGCGAACAGTGCTGTGTATATCTTAACCATCGGTATATAGGCAAGCTTACCATCTATATACATATATATATTAACAAACACCATAAACCGTGAACTGAATGAAAATGAGATTTAAAAGTTCTCATACAGAGACGAGCGTAATGCTGTATACCATTCTAACAAGAACAAGCATCAGGTGAATGTTTTACTCGTTTCGTTAATTAATAAATAAATAAAAAGCGGTTATTTGTCTAAATAAAACTTATAACTATGTACATTGTTGGAGAGAAAATTAACTTAAGTAACTAGACAAAAAGGTCCAGGGCTCAGAACATTCATTAAAATGAAACAATGGAACTATATATTATAAATTATCACGTGTTTGCTGCATTAAAAGCCATTTACGACGGTGACAGTGAAATAATATCTGATATATTAAAGGTCATTGTTAATTTTTCTTAGTTTCAAAATTATGTAACAAACATTTAAACTTAATATAAAATTAACTATAAGTAAAAAGATTGAAGATGGTGAAGCGTACTATCTGAATATACTTCTACTATCTTCCTAATATTGTAAAGAAATTAAATAACTCAACTTCTATTAGACAATATATATTCGTTATGAGTTACATCACTCCCAATTAGATTCATACAATAATCGTAATGTTTCCTCGGTCCTTTGGTCACCTCTTTTATACACACTAACTATAGTAAGCCACGTTTCATACGGAAGTCAATTCCTTTTTAATAAATCAACTTACAACCGTATATAGTTAAGTTTCACATTAAGTCTTTTAAAATTATTATTAACATTTACAATCATATTACACATGTAAATCTTTAGGATATCGATTCGAATTGACAAGAATAACAATATCAGTGGAATCATAACAGTTACATACATAGTACAAATACATTTATAACTATACGTATCTTGGATTGACTAAATTAATGATACAAATAGTATTAAAATAAGAGAGATTCTACAACAACAATTCTTAGAAAATATTATACAAATATTTCATATATCGATTACACGTTTACGGAACGACAATAGTCAAGTGCACGTCTTTTGTAATAGATACTGTCAAATAAACATACAAAAACTCATATTATTTTACACGTTGGTATAACAATTTTTAAAATCATTACAATATGGATACATAGATCTATGATTCGTTAACATTCTACCATCATCTAAACATCAATATACCTGCCGGAACCGAATTAGTGACGTCACTGTTATTAGGCATACGACTAACCACTATTTTATATAGTTAAACTCAAAAACGGTGCTAAATTTTTTTTGTACGCTTTTTTTATTTTCTCCTGATGATACATTATACAGCTGGCTATAAAGCAGCGTTAATTACACACTTCACTACATTACGCTCATCTCGTTTACATGAGATTTTAAATCACTTAAGCTTAGTAATTTCCATGGTTATTACTTTAATAAAATTATCAACATCTGTGATTTATAAAGTTTGAGTTTAACGCCATCTAGCGTCGAATAGCGGAAACAGGCGATAAATAAATGAAGTGCGAATAGTGACAGTGAACGGTCCGTCTTCACTCCAATCTAATTATAAAGCAGTTAATTATCGTCCGTCACCATTATCAACAATTAATTAACGACCAAAAGGGGGGCTATAGACCTATATATAGGAATTAAGAAGCAAATTGTCCGTTTGTCTATCGCGAGTGGTACTCGTTATCACACAGGAGCATTTAGGTTAGGTTTAGGTTAATAGGCCGTGGGCTTCAGATGAGCTGTATAACAAGAGACTGATCAGCGATTTCATCATCAGTGAATAAAGTCACATCCACTTCATATATAAATCGTTATCAATGTACCGAATAAACGACTCAGAAGAATGTATGAATGTTTTTTGTTATAGCAATATCTCAAATAACATTTTTTCTGATTAAATCTAACCTTCACATTTCACCTACCTCCGCTTCTCCCATCTCCTAGGTTGACTGATACAGAATGTCCATAGGCATTAAGTCCGTCTCATCATCATTTCAACCGATGTCCGTCCATTGCTGGAAATAGTCTTTTGTAAAGTATTTCACAAAATACGATCTTGTGCTGTCCGTCTATTTTAAGTGTTTATATCTCTTCTCATTATAAGTAGTTGCTAAAAACTATATTAATATTTATTCATCATCATCAGCCTATATACGTCCACCGTTGGACATAGGCTTCCCTCAACAGTGGGGAGATTTGGGCTATCTAGTGGTAGGTCTCTCTTGTCGGAGACCGTCTAGGTAGCTACAACCGCAGCTGCTATTCCTACCGCCAAATTGTGCAACATTACTTTGTTCCGGTTTGAAGGGTGCTGTATGCTGGTGAAATTACTGGGGTAACGACACACATGACACCTCAAGGCGACGAGCGTAATATGGTGCTGTGTATACCATCTCAACCAGAGCCTTGTGGGCAAGCGTATCACTTACCATCAAGTGAACGCTTTGCTTATCTCAATGCGAAAACGAAGAAGAAACGAAGCCAGGGTCTCGTTTATTAATCACCAGGCTGTAGGAGCAGGTGAGATTGGCTTGGGTTCCGTGAGTTGTATAGGACCCCTTATCTTCATAACGGCGGCATGTATTACAAGTTAGATGAAGTTAAATTATTTACACTACAATGTAAACTCGTGGAGATAATATGACATATTGCGACTCCTTCTCAGAACAGACGGACAGATAGCTCTTTCTGTGTAAATGTTTTTAATTGAAATAATATTATTGTGTTATCTAATAATGTGATGTTTATAAATGTCCAATATATGAATATTCGTATTATGGAATTTAGCCTACTTGCCCTGTAATATTGTGATGATAAACTGAACCATTTCGTATTCATCGCTTTCATGCGAAATATGTTAAATCTTATTACCTATGTAATATCTAATTACCGAAAACAAAACAGATAAGGAAAAGTCACGAAAATGTAAATAGAATAAATGATAGGAGCGAAAAGGTTGTGTGAGTACTGAAAAGGAGTAATGGAAAATAGTAAAGTAATGATAGTCTTCTATAATATTAATTCATTATCACACAAGAGAGAAAGAGATTTTATAAAAGTTGAAATTAAAAGAAAGGAAAAAATTAATAATAGGAAATATCACTCTGTGTCTCAATTTATAGGAATAGAGATATTAACAAGGAGAGTGATATAAAGAAAATATTTAACTATGCAAGTAATTGTAATCGAAAATTAAAGTTATTGTAAGATTATAATTAAGAAATTGATCTAAACTGATTTAGCGGGATGAATAACAGAAGGAAATGGAAGGAAGTGGGAGAAGTGATGATGAGAAATAGAAAATAACGAAAAATTTAAAGCAGCTTAGCCCAAACGGATCAAAGGGGAACGAGAATAAAAAACGCTACAACTACCAAAGGGTAGTTGTAGTTTGTTAGTTGTGTTTGAAGAAACATGAGCTCAGAAATTTTAAAAAACTACCGTATATACGCTGTATTCTTTTTAATTCTTCACCAAAAACGTGGTAATAGATGTTAACAGTCTCTGGATGAAAATACCGGTTTTTAAATTTTATATTTTTAAACAACAGCCGTTTTCCAATTCAAATGTATATACAAATTTTCTTTAGTTATCAGTTGGAAGATACCTAAAACGACGATAGGTCTCCCTCAAGGATCTTCACATGATCAATCCAACGCTGCCCGCATCCAGCAGCTTCCCGCAACCTTCACCATATTGTCGGCTAAGAGGGTCCGTCAAATTCTTTTAAGTAATATAATATTCTTATTCAACGATGCAATCCTGACAAAGAGTTCATGGGATGGTAAGTGATACATACATATAACGAGGCGCTAATTGATGTATACACAGCACCACATTGCACTCGTCACCTTGATTCGTTAGTTGTTAGTCTCGTTACCCCAGTAATTTCAATAGCATCACATCACCACATCACCCCACACACATCACCCTTCAAACCGGAACATATGTTAGCATATTACTATTTGGCGGTAGATTATGGTGGTACCTAAATAGATGGTGTCCGACAACTGAGACACCACTAATAAATTGATCATGCGAGTACATTTTTTGGTGAAAATTTATTTATATATCACACATTCACAGATTAAGAAAAGCAATTAATAATTAAGCGTGTACCTTATTAGCACAAACTATAATTCGTTCGGTTAAACAGGTTTCCAAATAACATGACCTTTTTGTGAAATCGTATGGTCAATTAACCTCTTCACGCTTGATAAATAAAAATAATAATACGAAGCTGACTATTATAATGAAATTGTCTGTTACTGGGTGATTTACTGCCGCCGTAGGTGCGATTGTGAGATACTTCAATGGTAACTGCGCGCCGCTCGATTATCCCACTGCCATCTTGAATTATTGCCTTCACGTTCGGATACACCTCATGTAGGTTCGTGTCCGCGTCTCCGCCTGCACGAATATTATATTTCCAACTAATTTATATTTATTTAATTAGTTTTGCTTTATTAATTATAATTAAATTTTAAATAATATCCTAATATTGTAATACATTACAAACTTTTTAATGGAAAATTAATAAATCAAACTCATTCAGCTTGTAACAGTGAAGAGAATAAAGCAAAAATAAAAAAAATATATTTAATGTATATATTATTTATATGCTTATGTGTATTATATATGTTTTATGTATCTAATTTAATGTTATTACATTTTGATATGTATTATCACATTCCTTTTATTTTAATTGTGTAATGCATCTTCCTACCTCATTACATCTCTGCGCCCTCCATGTTAGACTGACAGATAAACCCATGGAATTAAGCGCGCCTTTACACGTGAAGTAAAAATAAATAAATAAATATAAACAATGATATAGATTGTTAAATATATTTTATTATTTATAATTCACACGTTTCACAACTTCAACGCACAGATAATATTTTATAATTACAGATGATATAAGACAGACAAATCTATAAATAAATTTAATTGTAATAATTTGTAGAGTTTAAAATGACTATCAGGATATTAGATACGCGAATATATATAAATCAATAAGGAATAGTTGGAATAAATAAATCGTATGCGGCGATTGTTCCCATGACGGATGGCGGTGTCCGGAGATATAAGTGATAACCCTTCACCTGCCGCGGCGGGCAGTGGCGGAGCGGCGGTGAGCGGCGATTTATTGCGCGTGCGCACAATTATTTATTGCGCTGGAGGGTTGAAATATTGACGCCGTTTGTTTGCGCGCTTAGGTGTCGCCGTTGCAATTATATGATCAAATTATTACTTTACTATTAACTGTTGTTTATACTTATAGTCATTTATCTGCGATGGACTTAATTAAAATTTGACCTCATTTTCTGGTAAAGTTTAATATCTACGAGTGAATAGGCATTTGCTAGGTTAATGCGCTTTACCATCATCGATCACATCTTCACTTAACACCAAGGATCGTGGTCAAACATTAACCTATACATACGTTAAAAAAAAGTCTATATCATCGTGAATATTTTGTCTTTTTTTAATTAGTAATTTCTCAATCTCACACTTCAGAGTTGTTGATAATGATTTATAAGCTTATTTAATATTTTTTTTTATAATACATCACATTCATCTGTCATTGTAAATCAGGGTCTTTGTCTACACATGCTTTCATAAAATCTTAAATTATATCTATGTTTATATATGCACAACACCTCTCCTACTTACTATACATACAGTAAACATAGTCAATTCTCTTCTGCTTATTACAATTTGTATCTACTGTTTATTTACATATTTATATTCTTTTTACAACATATATAATATAACAAACTACTTTACAAATTTTTCTTGCAGACTTTACTAGCAATAAATATATTGTAATATTTTTGGAATCTATTTCTAGTGGCTTACTACCTTACTAATATTATTACTGTTGACTACTTCTCCAATTACTATTTTTAAATTAAACTTTTATTTTGAATATAGGACACTACTATTAAATACAATCACAGCTACACTATATTTAAAAAAATCTCCTTATTCTCTTTTAAAATACATATATTATTATCTTTTTCATGCTAACAGACTTTTTAATACGTGTTTCGGTTTTTAACATTTATCTTTCTTTCATAAGGTTATATATGAAGATGGTTTATTGTATTCAATATGCAGTTTTAATTAAAAACTCTTTGTTGTAATGTTGTCAAACGCTAATTATTACACGGTAAAGCTGCTGTGTAATTTAATTATTGCTTTGAATCGGGATGTATTTTGACCCTGACCTTGCTTCCGACCTCTGAAGATAGCGAAGCAACGAACTAATTAAAAGCACTAAATATTTACAAACATATTTAACAACATAAATAAATATGTTTATTAAGCATTATTATTATTAGTTCCTATTTCTACCGCCAAATAGTGAAGAACAAACATTACTGTGTTCTGGTTTGAAGGGTGCTGTTTGCTAGTGAAATTACTGGAGTAACGAGATTTAACTATCTTGGACTAAGAGTATATAATAGTGCTGTATATACCATCTTAACCAGAGCTGTTATAGTCTAGTTTATCACTTACAATCAGGTGAACGCTTTGCTCGTCTCCTTCTGTGGAATAAAAGAAAATATATCTTTATATTCTTATTTTGACATTTTTTAATTTTATACTTATTAGTATTTATTTATTAAGTTCCAACTTTAAGTTTATTAGAAGTACTGAAGTCACGTACTCTTTTTATATAGTACTTTATGACTATACTACTGCTTAATACTTTGATAAACGATTATAATCCTTTAGATATAAATTTAAGTACGATTTTCCTTTGAACTGAACACAAATTATTTTTCTAATAGTGACGTAAAAGGTACAGTACATAAATCTATGGGTTTTCCTTAAAATTTGTTTTATATTAGTTAGTCAATATAAAGAATAAACAGTTTGATATTTGCAAGCGTCTACATAAGTTGTTTAAGTTTTTTTATTTGCAAAGTAGCAATTTTTTGTGGACTGTTGCTAAGTGACAGTGAGCTTGGTGATTTTGAGATGGTGCAGCAAGGTTCAGCTATACGCACCAGCTTGGAGACGTTCAGACGCATGGCTTCAATAAGACCTGCACAGGTACTTATAATATTGTTGTTATTGTTTCGTTACGGAAATCTTGGAATTATTCCAGCTTTCTGATGTTCTCACTACTGGGACTCTAGGATAGTCGAATTTACATCAAGTTAACGTTTATAGATAAATAGAAACTAAGGACTAATTTCCCGTATGTACAGAGAGAACTCACTTTTTTTTATCGCGTGATGTTAACTTGTCTACTATTACTACCGTTAAGAGTCTCATCGGAATCAGGGCTCTAAATAAACGATATAAAGAGTAAAGGAGAATTCTGAAGGAGTTGAATGAAGTAAGGCTTAAAGAGATGGGCAGAAATATAATATAGAGAAGAAGGGGAGAGATAACTGAATAAAATACATAGATTAATAGACTCACTTTACAAATAGATTCTTCTTCCGAAGGTCAGTGATTATTAAGGCAATTTGAACTTTCTTTTTGTTGCATTCACCTTTCGTGTTTTGGGTAAGGGTCATGTTGTACTCTATTTTTCTTTACTCATTTCCTTTTCCCCACTGTTCTCTTTTTTCATTCAACACTTTTTCATCTTTCATTCCTATTCTGAATTTCTTCATTCTTCTTCCATGCATCGCCGTCAAGATAAAATTTCGCCGCATCTTTACTTTTTTACTATACCTACTTTTCTTTTGTTTACATACCTATATTATATTACACAAATTTTGACTCTTATCTACGCTTTATTTCTCGTTTTATTCAATATTTTCCTAATTATCTTCTTTACGATTTCATTTATAGTTCTAGGGTCTCGTTTTATTCTATGATCTTTCCTATTACTTCCATGCAAAATTTTATAAAAGTGCGGCGACTTTTGTCTTCACTCATCAGAGAAACGATGCTGCAATTCTCTTTCCTATCTCTCATTCGCAATTTGGACTATAGACATTGCGGCTTTAAAAAGCGAAGGGATGCTCTTTCCAAATTGTAGGGTGTTTATCTAGAATATTCTTATGCGGCATACAAGTACATATATAACATCGTTATTTAATTATTTACTCAGGAGAACAGCTTATACAGTTAAATATAGGTTTAAATGATTAAACCCAAAACAAGTTTTCGCATTTAGTTCACAGACAAGAATAAAGGGTAGGATTAATGACGCCTAATTACGGTTATTAAAATTCGATAGTTTTGTAAAAAGATCCAGTTAATATTTCATAAATTGAAGCACCGCTGGTAGTAAATAGGTCGAACTTATTGCATTCATTCCATACATTATTAAACACATTACATACTCTAATCATGAATGAATTTTTCGGTAGTTAACTGAACATAGACTTACACCGAGGTACATCGCCTAGCCTCGTTCCATCATCATAGACACGTCACTGTGACGCTTTTAATTGGAATCACCCCACAGTTCGTGGGCTGGTGGTTTTGCGGTGGGAAAGTGTGTAGACTTTCGCAATATAATAGGTAATTTACATCGTATCATTACTAATTGCTCAAGTTTATATCAGTAACAGATTGTGAATCACATTGGAAAAATCACAGAAAAGTTTCATCGTCATCATCATCAGCATTTTTAAATCCACTGCTATAGGCTTCCCCAAATAATGGGGGGATTTTGGCTGTTTCCCACTATGCTAGCCCAATGCAGAATTTCTCAAATCTTACCCAACCAAGTTCTAAGCGCCTATCGATTTTCTTCATGAAGTTTTATGAAATTTCTTTATACACTGATGATAATTGAGAAGTACGGAAATATTTAAAAGAAACTGAAAAACTAAAGCATTCACCATCTTATCTTTTAATTAAAATAGAGCAGTTTCACTTAAAAAAAGTAAACAGCAGCAAGAGTACCAAGTACCACAAATCCAATTTTGAGCCCTACAAAAATGTGAGATTACAATGGCTCCCACAGTTCACATGCAGTTGTGATCATTTACCATCACGTGACCACTTTTTCCTTTACCTACGGTGACTGTAAAAAAACCCCTAAGGTGTGTAATTCCGGCCAGACCGATTTCATCACCAAAACAAGCCAATGTGTAATGTCCCAACAATTCCACTTTAACTTTGCATTCGATAAGTAGCTTCGATAAGATAAGCCTTATCTATCTATACACATAAATTTGCGAAATTTTTCTTTCTGTTTGTATAAACATTATAAATCAAAATTTCATTGAGAACATTCGATTTCTATAGATGGTATTCTATGATAGTTAACTCTTGTCGATCGCGGTTAATAAATTGGTTCAAACCTCTTCTTTTTGTGATAATAGTTAGAAAGTTGGCAACATTATCTTCCAACTGTCCTTTTTGGATACTCAAAAATATGATTAATAATAACATTGGGATCGAAGATTTTGTACTGCGACATATAATTTATTACCCGCATCCAAAGATGAGGACTATGCCCGTCAGAACTTTGCATGGAGCTTTTATATACATACAGTCTTTTAAAGACACCAAGGGATCGTTCTCATCAGCAAATAATATGTAATTCTGGGAACAAAAGTATATATATATATATGGTATATTTACAGTTTGTCGCCATATAGTCTAGAAGATAAAAGTCCATTATATATAGAGTAGTAAAGCAAAGATGACCGTAAAAACTAGTCTTAAAATATGGACGTTTGCAAATTGATATTGACATTAGTATTGCTTAGTAAAGATATTGAAACGGTCGTGAGGAAAATTAATTGTGTAAAATTACTTCAGTGTTGCTATAATGCAGTACCCTAAATACGGCTCTGTTCCGGTATGTGTGTGATTATAAAGTTAATAATATATTTCTGATAGGAAACTGTGTAATAAGTGTACTGTCTTTCGACTGGTGATCTTGCTTCAGAAAGCTCCTTGGATTATACTGTGAATATATTCCTACTGCTACGCAGTAATATTGTAAATTTACTTTGTTTACATACAAAAACTATTGACTTATGTAAACTGTAGAATGTTTCTGTTATAAAATAGGATTAAAGTAATCTATTTAATGTTCCTTCTGGGATTTAGAGCCTTCTCTCTTAAGGCAAGAATCAGGGTTATTTATATACTATAATACATATTAGTGGATGTATTATTTTTTGAAGGCTATATAGTTATTAACCCAGAAGGTCATATATACTAAGTTATCAAAGCTTTTATGTACTATAATATAAATACTAAAAGACAGATGAAAGCTGATTCACTACTTCTTTAATATAATAGTTCTGTTGCAGATAGTCTATAAGTCCTAGTATAATGTTTTGAACGATACTGTAGTGGAAATACTAGGGTAAAGGGACTGTCGTATACAACAAAGCAATCAGTACAATAAGGCTCTGTGTCTGTAACGTGTATACTTCTAAGTAAAAATCACAGTTACATAGAAAAATAATAAAAATGTACTACATACTATACTTTCCTGTATACGTTGTAACGTAAGGTTAACTTTGTAAAGTTTAATCGTGTTATTACTTAACAAGTCACGTTAAGTTGTTATTAAGACCTAGATTCTCAGATTGATTAGGCTTCCTACATAACTTAAACGATTACCTTGCGACGGAGAAACGCAAACAAACAGATCAACATACCTGGAAGCCCGAGCAATCAAAACGCAATCACGAGTATTATAATTCGATGTTACAATATCTATATTATTTACTAATTTAAAAAAAAACTGTAGTAAATTTATTGTTTCTAAAATCTGTCTTTATTCTTAAGCAAGTCAGTATTAACTTTAATTTAAAACCTGACCAAAAAACTAAAGTTAAAGCTATTAAAAAAGAGTGTTGAAATCTATTGAGTATAATACATTAAATTGTATCTTGAAAATTGATTTCATGTTTACAGAACTTACCATCACATGACCAACTTAATCATTTACTTACAAAAAAAATCTATCGCTTAACAAACTTGGAAACCAGGTCATTAATTTATATAATTCTTTTCTATAAACTTGTACTTTTTTTTTTTTTTTTTTTTTTTTTTTTTGGGGGTTTTTGGGGGGGGGGTTTTGGGGGGGGCGGGGTTGGGGGGGGGGGTGGGTGTGGGTTTTTTTATTTTTTT
>DWLS01005872.1:0-12235 GCA_018246255.1 Pachliopta kotzebuea | reverse complement strand
CAATGTGGTGCTGTGTATACCATCTTCACCAGCGTCACGTTGTTGTCGTCTCGTCGCTTCGCCTAAAAGTCTTACTGCTCTCTTAGTTGAATTTCAATATAAATACATTTCCTTCTCCCAACTTCCTCCTCTTCTTCCCCCTCTCCCCCATTTCCCGAACTAAGGAAGACGCTCCCGTCTCGTTGTAAATTTAAAACAACAGCAGACGTAGTATTATATCCTATTAAAATATGAAAGGGCCGCCGCACGTACCGAGTTTAATTTAAATAATTGCGTCACGCGCTCATATAAATTTTAGGCGGACGTGAAAAGTTTTAGCAAATAAACAATATTATATATCGCACGACAGCTTGTGAGTTATCTTTTAAGGTCTCAACTATTTCGCAGTTAAGTAATAAGTTGGATAACACAAGTAATTTAACTAGCAACAACATTATTTGAAGCTTTCGCATTTCACTGCGAAAACGACGCCGTTCTCCGATCAAAATTCAGTCTTTCTAATTATTATGTAACAACGAAAAAAAATCAACCAATAACTTAATTACTTAAGTATATAAGTATTAAAGTAGAATTATTTATACAAAAACAAAATAACATTTACATAAATATAATTATAAGAGAAGTTAAAGTAAATCGTTAGGAAGATAGCAACTTCTCAACATAAGAACGGAAAATATTTTATTTTATGGAAACCTATATTGTTCCCACTACTGGGATTTAGAGCCTAATCCCATAAGGAGAAAGTCAAGGGCACCATGTGACCAAGTGTTTTGAAGAGAAGTTTTGACGGTTTCCTCACAACTTTTTTTAATAATTTGCGACGAGACGAGAACGTTCATCTGATACATTTGCCCATAACAACGCGGCGCTTGTAAAGATTGTATACACAACACCACAGTGCGCTCGTCGCCTTAAGACGTAAATGTTGTCTTGTTACACCAGTAATTTCACTAGCTACAACACCCTTCAAACAGTAATACAGTAATGTCTGCATATTATTATTTGACGGTAGAAATAGAAACTGCAGTAGTACTTATCTAGACGGTCTCCGGCAAAAGAGATCTGCTCTCTCTTTAAGACGATAGCTCGGTTCGCGTGGTGATACCACCACCGATTTTGGTGAACAGTGTAAACAAACAGTCCGTGCCGTTTCTTCGCTTACCCTCCAATAGATTGAAGTGAGATCGTGTTTGTTTTAATTGATCGCGTGTATCCACTTCATCGTGAGTGCCATTTACACGTTCAAATTTAACATGTTTTGATCTGTGCCCTGTGTTGTTTGAATGGGCAACACTTGTGTATAAACAATATCGCCTACAGAATTGCCAGCAGTAATCCGATTAACTCAAGATACAGACTTTAATCTAGTTAACATTCTTACTGGTAGTTCTCTCTTGCCGGAGGAGTTTGGGAGGAACATAGAAATGTTTGCAAACAGTACTTTGCAAACGTTTCTATGTTCCGGTTTGAAGGGCGCTCTAAGTTACTGAAATTATTGGGGTAACGAGATTTAACACTACATTTCGCATGCTAAGCGCAATGTTGTGTTATGTATATATATTAACCAGTGCGATGTTGTTATGGGCCAGCGTATCACTTACCATCAGGTGAACGCCTTGGACGTCCCAAAAAAAAGGCCGTTTAAGTACCATAGTAAATCCTTTTGCAGCCGACAAACAGTAATTACTTTGTTCCGGTTTTATAAGCTAGTGAAATTACTGTGGTAATAAATCTTAATATCTTATGTCTCAGATAGCTTAATGTGGTGCAGTATATCATCTTTAGTAGCGCCTTGTTATGGATAAAAGTCTAAGTAAGTATTAGAGCCGCCAAATGTTACTGCGTTTTGGTTTAAAGTGACATATCATCCGATCATGAGCCGATAAACGCCCACTGATGTGCTAAGGCTCCCGAAAAGAGCTCCACTCCGATCGATTGTGCGCGGTTTAAAGAGTCAAGTCAGTGAAATTACTGAGGTAATGAAACATAACATCTTATGTTAAACCGAAATCAAAGCGTGAACGTCCGTGTTACAATATTAAAGCCATTTCAGAACGGAAGCAGACAAGTTATAAATACACTTCCACTTGAACAACAGAGGTCTGTTCCGATGACAGATCAACATAGGGTGAGGTGAAATAATTCTCCCCTTCACCTTTTCACTCCAATTGTAACGCTACCGACGGAATTCCAGCGAATCGATATCACCATCCCCTAATTCCAACGCTAATTGGTCACGTGCCACCACTCGAATCAAAGATTTGCAGGGGACGCGGAAGTTGGGAGGGATGGTGATTGAGGATAGAGTGTGGGGAGTTTTCTTATGCCGAATCCTGCGTAAGAGCTCTTAGGTAGAGGGCTTTGAATTTTTTTTAAATTTCTTCATCGCATGATAAAGAGGAACTCATGAAGTTGATGTGTAATTTTTCTTCCCATAACTTTTATATGAATGATGATACACAGCATCAAAAACATGCAATTCAATTTACCAAATATATTTAAAATAAAAAGATTTAGTTGAATTTTACATTTTTAGTTATACTATTATAAAAGAAATTAGAAAATTATTATTTTTAAAATATGAGAAATCATCATCATCAGCCGATAGATGTCCTGCAGGATATAGATATAGGCCTCCCCCAATAATGAAGGGATTTGGGCCGTCTCCCACCACGCTTGCCCAATGCGAGTTGGTGGGTAGTCAGAGTCTCGGTTATTGATTAACAGGATGCACTGCGAGTAGATGAGGTTGAATTGGGTCCCGTGAGTTGTTTTCGGGGACCCTTTGCACCCCACTAAAGGAAAGAGTTCCTTGTTAAAACTTTTTTGTTCAATAAACCAACAAACAAAGGGAGACATTCACCTTATAATAAGTGATATGTACAAATAATTCTTTTTTAAGGCGCTAGTGAAATATTCAAAAGATACCTTGCTTATGAGAGTAAAGGTTATGTGGGATTTATACCCATTGAAACCCCCACGGTGGTCATCCTCGCTGCATGCGGAAGACTTCGGAATCTCCTATGGATCTCACCGGTTCTTTTCTATACTGCTCTTATTCTATTAAGGAGAGCTATTGCACTCCCCAGCATTCACAGTATGCTACGAAAAATACGAGACCTCTTCGTACTCGTCGTCCGCCCCGGGCTCACTTAAAGTACAGTGAGGGCTCACCCCTCAATGCTTACGAATCCGAAGACCCCTTTTAGTCGTCTTCTACAGGCAGGATTTACATTACTCGTATTCTTTATAGTTTTAGACTACAGGGCTGTTACAAATTACCCAACTCCCCAAAGCTTAGTAATTTACAAATTCGATCAAAAGCGGACGTTGCTTCTGCATCAGCACACAAACATGGTGTTCACCGCATATCCTAATTACTCCTGGTTAGTATTAGGACCTAACTCCGCAGACACAGCAGTTCGGAGGTCGCAATATAATTACGCCACGTCAAAGGATTCACGCCGACGAAAGAGACCTAGACCGCATCAAAGAAAAGCCAGACCTTTGGTCTAATACATCAAATTTCAGTTTTGGTCTGTCTTAAATATATTTAAGTAAACAAGCGCTTTTGTTTGAGCTCTGAAAACAAATAAATCTATTTTGGTCTGTTAAATATTAAGGTCTTTATATGACAGTAGTTTTTTTTTTACGAAACGAGTGAAGCTTTCTCTTAATAGTAAGTGATACACTTGCCTATAACGTGGCCCAAGGAAAGATGGTACACTCAGCAGCACATTGCGCTCGTCGTCTTGAGGCACAAGATGTTCAATCTCGTTACCCCAGTAATTTCACTAGTTACAGCACCCTTCAAACTGAAACACATTATTATTTGCACATTACTATTTTGGCAGTAGAAATAGGCTGACTAGTGGACGACTGACAGTGACCAAAACAGCATCCGGAAATTTGATGCCATCCTTAGGATTTCAAGGTTAGTGTTTGCAAAAAATTAAAAATATCGTATTTTAATCTATGTTAAGTAACTTTTTAAGCTATTTTAATTTACTTAACTTATTTTATACATTCTTTCAGTAACAATCGGTAATTAAACATAAAGGAAAAAATCGAAAATTTATAATGTAAGACAGGGTATAACAACTTCAACAGGATATTGTAACAATTTTACGTAATAAAACCACAATGAATGAATAAAGATAAAATTGTGATAGAAAAATTTAATAATCGATTTGTGTATATACCATATTTGGAAGCATAGTTTAACGCATAAACCTACATCGCATTTTTTACATTCATCATTTAGTTGCTATATGACATAAGACAACAAAAATCATGTTGAATCAGTTGGAAAAACAGTAATAAAAGTGTTATAGTTAAAAATACACAAGGCGTATATATACGCTTTTCTTATATTGTGTTCTTGTATTTATATTGGTGTGTTTGTGAGAGCGTATACGCTATATATACGCCTTTAGCATTCAAAGGGTTAAGCACATAATCGTATTGTACAAAGATTACTAACATTTTTTTTACTTAACATCTAGATCATAGATACAAGCTAGATTTTATAGAGTACTTATTCTTATTTGTATTATTTAAAGTTAAAAAGAATCAACATTAAGTACTGGATGTGTTAGTTACAGTACAAGTATGTACGAATTAAAATAAGGGTAAAGAAAACCGAGGGTTTTAATATTACTGAAAAGACTGGGTACTTGTAATCTATCTCACTCTCACGCAGGCTAAATGATGACTATGAATACATTGTCTTTTTCTACTTTTTTTTAATTTTCTAATAGCAACGACGTCAAAAAATTTTACTCCATTAAAAGAAAATTTGCTTTACTAGATCTTGAGAAAGTTGGAGATTGACCTCTACGAAATTTTATTTAAATTAAAATCCAAACGTTTCTCGTCATATTCAAGATACACGTAGGCCTCGCGTAACACGGTAGGGGCAATTAAATGACCCTCGCCTTTGACCTGAGGCCAAAGAGTCGGGTTAAACGTAAATTATTCACAGCTCAGCATATCAAATGAATGGATTTAATTTCACCAAGTACTTTGTGAATTAGGTTACGTTTAAAAATTAACACGCCGACTAAAGGAGGTAATCCGGGGGGTCATTTCCAGGATTTAATTATACCATAAGGTACTAAGTTGATTTTTATGTTAAACTTATAACGTTTTTATTTAATTTTAATTGAATATATTTTTATAAGATTTTCAGTAAAAATATTCGTACATAAGGAAAGTAATATATAAATAAGGAAAGATCTGTCATACGATCTTATTAACCTATTATAGCGTACTTAATACATCATATCATCTCTGCATTACTCAAGTTAGACTGGAAGATAATGGCAAAGGTTTTAAATCCATATTTACTCTATGTTTACATATCAATAAAAAGATATGAAAACATAGATTTTATTAGAGACAGGTCTCTGTTGCCAGAGCCCGACTAGGTACCACCGCAGCTCCTGCCACAAACAGTCCAACACCATGTTATATATATTTTATCAGACTCTTATATTCAAAAGATGAAGAACAATGCTGATTGCTGGTGGTAAGTCTCCGTTGCTTCTATTGCAGCTAACAAACAGTACTGTGCAAACATTACTGTGTTCCGGTTTGAAGGGAATTGTAGCTAGTGAAAATACTGGGGCAACAAGACTTAACATCAACATCTTGTCTTAAGATGACATCCGCTATGTGGTGCTGTGTATACCATCTTAACCAGCGCCATGTTATGGTCAAACGTATCACTTACCATCATGTGAACGTTTCGCTGGTGTCATAGCCTCTGAAAACATATAAAATTGAGGTCCAAGTTAGGTTTTTTAGCGTTCTCCTTTACGTTTTGGGTAAAGTTTTCTTTTATTTATAGGCTCATTTTATCCTTTTCTCTTTTCTTTCCCTATAGTTACTCTTGTTTCATTTTGCATTTTTCCAACTTTTCTATAAATCTTTTCTCTTCTTTCAAGCATCTCCTCTCAGTCCAGATTTCCAGAATTAAAAAAAACTCAATTGCACATTTAATATCTTCATAAGCAGTTCTTCATTCAACAGTCTCTTCAAGATTTATGGAAGTTTAAAAGGGGATAAACTACTTCGAGGTTTAACAATTGAATTTCCTTTTGCACGTTAAGTTTGTTACTTGTTGATTTAACATCGTCAAATACTAATTTATCATCATTCAATAATGTGCTTACTATACTCCAGTTTAACAACATTACATCTTGTTTTAAAACGATCACAATGTTGATCTGTTTTTTATACTAACTCCTTTGTTATCAATAAATGTATCACTTACCATCATGTGAAAGTTTTGCTAGTATAGTTACTTCTTCCAACAAAGAATATTTACCTTTTTTAATAAAAATGTATTAGTCAAAGCGTTTGAGCGTTTACTTAATACAATTAATTCTAATTCTAAATTCTATCAGAACTTCATCGTTAGATCTTTGTCATTAAAATGCCCTAGAAAGAGATGGCGAAGAACATCCACCATCGTCTCGTCACCCAGTTGTAAATCAAAATAAAAAAATGTGCTTTTCCACGGACAATGGTATAATGCAACTGTGTATCGACGGAGCCGGGGTCCAGCTTTGTGCGGAGCGCCCGGAGCCCTGAACAATCGGCTCATTGTATCGCCGCTAGGACCGCACAATGCATCTAAACAACGGGAGCGCCGCCTCCGCCACGCGATATCCAGCCGTCCATAATGTACTGTAAAATGTTATCAGACACACGGCACCGCTTTAATATACTTGCAACACGAGAACAAGAACCGCTAACTGGCGTACAGTAACATACAGAGACGATCCGAGCTGGTACGATCAACACAAATTCGAAAATTATAGCAGTGACAAGTATAAAAAACGACTAAAACCACACTACTTATTTTTCCGATGGTAAGTAAACACGTTCACCAATAACTGTATAGTTAGGATCACAAAAACTGCTACAATCCATTTGTTACGTTAAAACAAACTGTCGAGTCTACTATCTCTTTTTTCCTTCTGGAAACCTTCCATAGAAACCCTGCTTCTGGAGGGAAGTCAGGGTTATGTGGGATTTATACCGGGGTCGGCAACGCGCCTGTGATGGCTCCGGTACCGAAGCCGTCTATAGGCTACGGTAGCTGTTTACCATGAGGCAGGTCGTATGCTTGTTTGCTACCTTAATGGTGTAAAAAGAAAATCCCCGGGAGAGCTATTACCCTCTTCGTCACCCACAGTTTGCTACGACAAAATACGAGACCACCTCGTACTTGTCGTCCGACCCGTACTCACTCAATGTACAGTGAGGGCCCCCATCTTCAAAGCCCGCGAACCCGAATACCCTTTCAGTAGCCTTCTACTACAGACAAGGCTTACCTTAGTCCTATTCTTGATAAACTCTAGTAGATAGTGGATGGATATATGTCCATCAAAGTGTTCTTGGAACATATTAATTTCCTATTGATGTTTATCTTCATCAGAAACTAAAACTTAGTGAGGATCGAACCTGCGCCTCTTAGAAACGTGTAGATTATAAATATCCTAATTATTTTTTAAATTGCTGGTAGGTCACTGTTGCCAGAGATCGTATAGGTAACACTGCAGCTTCTCTTGAAGCCGAGCAACATTACTGTGCGAATATTACTGTGTTCTGTTTCAAGAATGTTGTTGCTAGTGAAATTACTGGAGTAACGAGACTCAACACCTTATATCTCAAAGCGACGAGCAGTAATGTGGTTCTGTGTATACTATCTTAAATATCGTCACGTTGTTATGGGCAAATATATCACTTATTAAGATAATCGTCCTATTTTTGATAAATCGATACTATCAAGCCAAATTCTATTACCTAGTAATTAAACTAGAACACTCTTTAAATCTAACTAACCGACAAATTGGTAAAGATGGCAGGAATTCACTGTATACAGACAGCGCAGAACCGATCGGAGAGGAGATATTTGTGGGAGCCCTATGCCCAGCTGTGAGCCTACATCGGCTGATGATGTGATGACATGATGACTTTTTAAACTAAAACTCGGTAATATTTTGCAGCTATAAAACTTACTTTTTTTGATACTATTTTTATTTCAATTCAACGTGGCGACGAGACGTGTAAGGTTTTCACTTGATGGTAAGTAATATTCTTGCCTATAAGACGCTGGTTATGATGATATATTACACCACATTGAGCTATCCTTACGACATAAAATATTGAAGTTTGTTACCACAGTAATTTCACTAACATATAGCAGTATTCAAACCGAAATCAATAATATTTGCACAATACTGTTTGTAAGCTGCAATAGGAGCTGCGGTAGTACCTAGATCATAGAGACCAGTAAGAAATCATTATTGTCACTAGTAGATAAAATTACTTTGCTAGTCCTACTTATAAAAATCATTTACGTATTATACAAAACGTACCCCGAATAAATAAAAATATTCGTTGTAACAACGAAGGTAGTATTAACTTGCCGATATATTGATTAAATGTCAATTCAATCTGACAGATGTTTCCTACTTCATTACATTTAATACAGATAATAAATTTACTGTAATGGTTTTTTGACATGTTTTTAAGCAAAGAAAAATTATCATTTTATTGGATAATTTAATTTATTATTTACCTAACACCGTCACACCTAATTAAGATTGTTTACACAACATCATATAGCGCTCGTTGCCTTGCTCTAGCATACAGCATCCTTTAAGTTATTTATTATTTCCTCACTACTATTTGCGGGCTGCAAAAGGAGCTGCGATGGTACCTAGACGGTCACCGGTAACAGAGACCGACCACTAGTAGGAAATGGCAACGGGAACACGGTTGTTTTTTTATACTGCTCATTAACGGGATTAATAGGCATTGCAGAAGCACTCACCAGTAACAGATTCCTAATCTTAAAAGTACATGGATTCTCTTAACCCTTTATCTCTAAGGTTATTTCCGAAACCTGGAACTTGGTAGGAAATGGCGGTCTTTCACAATCATATAATAAATCTTCTCCATCAAGCACCAGCTGTCAATATATAAAGGTCCAGAGTATTAAAAAAGAGCACAGTTTAGCAAAAACATTATGTTTTACTATTATTTTTAATTGGATTCGATTTTAATAAAGAAGTCATTGTTGATAAAAACTGTGATTATCACAGTCACTATCTATATCATTTATTTAAATATAGTATCTCTTATTCTCTCCACTAGATAGAGACAAATCTTTTCAACAGTACTCTCAATGTTTATCTAGATATCTATTAATTTAAGCTTCGGTTTGTAAACTAATATGCAGTACTTTAGAATTCATAGTTGGATTATTTGTTTACAGAACTAACATTTCCTTGACCGCTGGTGTAGTATTCTATCTAGTCATAAACATACAGAAATTCTAGATAAAGTTCAATAACTAATAGTAGTCTATTTGAATTCCACAATTCATCTCGTATGTACTAACTCGGATCGGCAAGTGCGCATCTATCAAAATTCACTGGCATTAGCGTTAGCTTTATTGAAAGCGGTAAATCTACAATTGATTGAAATTTAGTTAATGAAAGCTCTGGATTATTTACCTTGTACTTAATATCCAAAAGCTTAAGTCGACTTTTTAGTAGTATCCTATATATAATGTCTTAAAAAAACTTGCCTATCTAATGAAACATGCCAAAACATATTGTTATGACCTTTTTTAGAGACTTATACTAAAACATTGTTTTACTAATTAGTTAGTATAGTAAATTTTTACTGTTATTTTATTTTATATTAGAGAAGATTATTTTTATATATAAGCGTATGCCGAAGTTAAACAATATTGATATTACTTAGAATTTGTGTAAACTTCAACATATTGTTCTCCTGAACTTCGTATTTGCATGAGACTACGGCGCTTTTCATAGAAACCTTTCCACAACAACAGTATGATATATTCTTACTGGAAATTAGTAAAATTAATAAAGCTTTTCCTATTCAAGAAGCCTTCAGCTGTTAAAAGCTCTTTGGAATCATGTCTAATTTAGAAAACGTGGTCAAGTATTTTTAATTCGTTCGTATATGCTTGGAGACTGTGAGCTAAAAATTATGACGATGATGATGAAACTCATCAGTTTTTTTAAGGTAAGATCTGTTAATGTGATGTAATCAGCTAATGAACGAACTAGTACCAACTGCTTGTAATAAATAATAGATATAAGTATTGTATTACATATATTTATATAAACAATATCTTTGCAGGAGATTTTAACATCTTTACTGCATTAGGGGTCTAATGAGGAGATAATTTTATGAAAAAATCTATAGGTTTCTTATTAAATATATAGTTTATTGCGCTCGCCAACTTTCACGATGAAAGTGAGTATCAATAAACTAATATATTTAACAAAGATCTTTTTTACAAAAGAAAAACTAAGAATAACCTTTGTAAGGATAAAAAATAAAAATAACATATTTGCTATCAGCTTTTTCTGCTGCTTTGTGATAAAAATATAAAACATGCAGCTACTGTATATATATATATATATTTATTCGCTATACCAAATGCTCCGTTTCCGTGTTGAGAGCCATTAGCGTTTACATGAGGCTTGTTTTAATGTTAGATAAAAGTTTTCATCCAACGAACAGGGGATGGGTGTGCGCAGAATTAGACTTAATTATTATATAATGCAAGCTTCAACATTCAATTCTGTCTGTGTTCACAAAACACAGGTGGATAGTTAGGTAACTAAAAAAGTAAGTAAGAGTAGTAGTTAACTTCTAGAAAGTATACAAAATATTTACATATCAATAATGGACTGATATATGATCCAAATATTATATAAGTGACGATAAGAGATGATCGTAAAATGTGGTCATCATCTACATCATTCGATATACGTTTTGAGTTGCTGCTAAGTGAGCGAAGGATTCCGGGAAAGCTGCTGTAGACATATTCCATGTTTACACGTACCATTGAGCATGGAGTGGAGATTCTAATTGTTCTCTCACAGCAGAACATATTAATTCTATTAGAAGAGTAGAAATATGGTGTGTAAGGGACTGATATAAGATGAAGAGTATCACCAGGTTATCTTCTTCAGAATCTTGCCCATTATAGGCAAAAATCTGAGCGGGAGGTAGAAGTTTGGGTGCGTGTATTCATTCTTATCTGACTTCTTCAACGCTACAACCACTGTCTCCTTCCATCTCTTGGAGGAGCAAGAGAGTATCAGGCACCAGTTGGAGAGCATGAGAAACAAAACTTCATTGATTTCTTTGCCTTTTGATCTTACAGAAAAGTGGTGAACTATTTAACAACAACTCACGGGATTCAAACAAACTTCATCTCCTCGTGATGCAATCAACAAACAAGGCTCTAGCTCACAACCAACTTGAATTGGATTAGCGAGGTGGGAGAAGACCAAAATTCTTCATTATTGAGAAGGCGTATGTATGGGTAGCAGTAGACGTCTACCAGCTGATGATGGTGGTTGGAAACAGGGAGTGCAAACAAAGCTTCATCCAAATTTTACTTAACTATACCTTTAATCGAAGTAAGAACATCCGTATTACAAGACAAGAAAATATCTGCGCTGCGAAAACAAGTTCATTACAACTGTTAAGTATTCCTTAGCAAAATATGTCTTAAGAAATCTCTAGTTATATATTAGTTACTCTTATTGTGTTCCATAAAAATGTTCATTTCGTAATCGCAAATTTTCCATTTCATTAGCGAAGAAAACGAAAACTTTCGCGGAGTACAAAAGTAAAAAAAAACTCCCCCGGCCCGGTGTAACTTTAGCTTGTACAATTATTAACTTCTCAATATCCTTTTCCCTGCTGACTTTCAAAATGTACGATCAATTAGATTTGAAAAGAACCGAAATTGTCGTATTTTTTTTCCTTTCCTCTTTCCCTTTTCCAGTCTGTTCGGAGTTTAATAATTGACTAGCTTTTGACAGCGATCTGTACTCTACAGTGAATATCATTCAATATTTCGTATGAAGTATTTCATTTTTACAGCTACCATAAACCCAATATGTGAGAAAGGATTTTATTTAAAATTTTATCTAAAATTCTATAAAGGGGAGTATAATAGTCTCGCGTGATGTTTCCACAGATGGACTTAAGGCTCTCTTTTGCAAGGAAAAATTCGAGCTATCAGTTGTTTTATCGTGATGTCAATTACCGACAGCTTCTTGAACAGTGTCAGTTTCCTTGCGTCGTTTTTTTTTTTTATTTTGATATGCTTTTTTATTCCTCGGACTATTGTCGGAGACCTTGTTTGCTTATCATATACTTG
>DWLS01005871.1:0-12235 GCA_018246255.1 Pachliopta kotzebuea | reverse complement strand
AGCGCGACCGGTCCATTGCCACCTGCATCCAACGAGACCCGGCGATTTTCACCAGGTCGTCGGTCCATCTGGTAGGTATCTCCAAGATATACTAATACTTGACATTAATTTAAAATGGTGTTATGTGACAATGAAACAGTGGATGATGAAGCATTCTTCTTCAGAATACTATGACTGTTATTAATTGAGAGCAGAAACAAAGCAGAGCTATTATAGCAGAAGATTTTTGCATTATATAGCTAGGTAAAGTTTGCAAAACGTTACCTCTTACAAAAACTTCAATCAATACCAATTTATAATTTTAACTCAATGCATCAGTGACGAGGTGTATTTGATTTACCGAAGGGTACTTAAAGCGAACAATAATGTTTCGGTTAAGTAAAGTAAATATTAACTAGTGATTAATTCGATGTTGACAGAAATCATCGGGACATGTTTCTAATAACACATTTACAGCACCAAAACAAAGTCCATTGTCCTATCGCGTTGTTATGTCTGTGTAGATAAAGGTTGAAACTGTTAATGAACTTCTAACGACAAATAAAAATAGATATTAAAATTTATATGGTTAATAAAAGAATTTAATAGGAGAAATACTAGTCTATCTAATATCGGTAAAAAAGGATGCGTTAGTGCACGTTTAAGTTCCTCTATGTTTATAATTATACATAAATCAAAAGTTAATATGAATGGTGTGGCAAAGGCCTCTCTATACATATAGAAAGAAGAGATGTTATATAATTTATAGTCATCATCATCGAGTGCCATATTCAAAATGAAATTGGGCGGTCAGTTGGAGAAAACTATAACGATCCTGTGTCATTATTTTCAATGTATTATAATCAAAACTTGTCAATTCTCTTATGTCATCAAACCACTTTCTTCTGTCTTCCGGATGCTCGTTTTTCAGGTTTCAAAAATCACAGTGCTGTCTTTGAAATATCATGCATGATACTGTTGTTATATATTTGTCTTTTTATATGGCTAATATACACATAACCACTACAATGCTATAAGACAATAAAACTCATCATCATCATCATTTCAACCGATAGACATCCACTGCTTGACATAGGTCTCTTGTAAAGTACTCCACAAAATACGATCTTGTGCTGTTACGTACTGGAAAGCGCAACGTTGGCAGACCTCCCCACTAGGTGGATAAACGACATAGAGTCGCAGGGAGCCATAGGATCCAATATAACTCAGATATACTAAATTTTGTTTCGAGTATACCCCAACCCGAACTTCTTATTAGAATTAACAACATCTGATAAAAATATAAAACAGATGAGTCAGTAGATATTAAAGTAAAAGATGTGACTTCTGTGTATTTTGCACTATTCAGAATTTAGCAGAGATATGGCTATTAAGAAATCTCTGAAGGACAAATATCAGAGTTTTGAATGCCTTGACGTAATTATTTAAGTCGATCCAATAAAATACTAATTGTAAATAACTTCAGTGTACATAATTGCAATCATTAAAATCAAAATAGATTTCTGTTGAAACAGAACTAATCAATCTAGATATTACAAAATTATATGAATAGTGTAGTGGATTCGAATCGACAACCGGAACAGTTTCTAAATGATATTTTTGATCTAATTTCCGGTAAATGCATGTATAAATAGCACTTGTTTAAGTTCTAGTTTACATACCATGTAAAATAAAAATAATGTTCAATGCCAGAAAAATTGTAAAGTACAGTATATTCTGACTTAATCTACTATTTAATATTCAATCCTTCGTAAATAAGATCTTTTAATGAAGTCTAGGTAATTGATTAATTTCAAATAAGATACTTTCTATTTACAATATTAAAAAAATAACGTTCAACTAGAAATAAATAGATAATTCTGTAACTCCTTTCTATATATTGATATTTATAACTTCTTATTGTATTTATTGAAGTATTAATTAACGTACTCCAAACAATTAAGCGCTTAAATGTATTTTTAATACAAAATGGTTTTCTATTCGTCTTTGATGATATTGTGCAATAATATTGAAAGTTAAACCCAGACAGAATTAGTTATTGATTATCAAAGTTACTAATTTTAATTTAGAATGGTTTATTCGAAACTAATCATGGGCAAATCTGGTTATGGTGTCCTATTTAGATATAGATACTAATTACATACATAGGAGACAACTTTATGATTTGAACAGAATCCTCAATAAACAATGCCATTCTCCTAAATGTAATATATATAGTAGTATGATCATTATAATCTTTACTGATTGACGTCCACTGTTGGAAACTTTGATTTTGAGTCCAGTAGCTTCCAGCAATTCTTCTGATAGCGTCTGCCTATTTAGTCCGCTTTATGCCAATACTTTTTTTTGTGTAGTCGTCATTCTTGCACTTTAAAAATTCTGACCTCCACCGGTTCCACGAGCTTTGTGTTTTGCCCATTACCACTTCAACCTTTCGGCACATATGACTATGTAAGTAATTTAGATTTTTCTAATAACTACCTTGTTTGGAATTTAATAGCACAGTGACAATAATTCTCAAAGATGAGTGAGAGACTTTGTTGAATAGCGAGAACTAGAGATGGTAATATCTATTAAAGTACCGTTACAGTTTTATAGCAGCATCCGTTTCTAGTTAACTAAACGAATCTCGGGCACAGTTAATCCCACAGAGCGATATTACGTACAATCGAAATTAATTACACTACAGAAGTAATTTTACGAGTAACTAGATCTTACTGCGTTTATCTGCAATTTTCTGCAAGAAAGAGTTGGCGTAATTATTGATTATTTAATATTTTAACCGTCTCTATTACTATGCGTCTGTCCATAGATCTAAGTCTTATAGGATCACATATATAACATCACATTATGCATGCCTTTTTAGGACATAATAAGTTCAATCTCATTATCATAGTAAAACAATGATATTCGAACTGGAACACAGTAATGTTTGCACACTACTGTTTGGGGGTAGAAATAGTAACTGCAGTCGTACCTAGACGGCTTCAGGCAACTGATGTATAACCAGTGTTTATTTTAATGTCAAGCTAATTCCTGGAATTTCATCTATCTCACAAAGAGCTTTTTAAATTACTGGGAATAAGAAACTTCGCGAACGATACTGTCAAGGGTGATGTTTTAATATCACTAGTAGTGCTTTTCAAGCATGGGAGGCTTCTTGAGCGTCAAGTAAATTATCTGTAACGGTGATTACTTTTAAATATAACATCATAAGAAAAAGAGAAATATTACCACATACTTGAAAAGGACGTAAATCACCGCTAATACATTTTCTCTAAGCCGCGAGGTGTTCAAGGCGACGACGCTTTGTGAATTGTTTCGACTTCGACTACGACTATAAAACTGTTATTTTTATGTCCCCTGAGCACATAAAGCGAACTTTAAACGTTACTTGTGGAAATTCTGAATTTGTTTAACGGCAATATGGAGTATAATGAAAGTAAACAAATTTAAATAGATAAGGCCAACATAGGAAAAGTTTGGGAAAAAAATTTAAAGGAACAGAAATAATCACTTCATTATTTATTTTTAGGAATAATTTTTCAAATCTTGTGCTTTTTAATATTTACGTCAGCTTTCTCGGGGAATGAGTAATCGTGAATTTTTTTTAAGTATTTGTATGTGAATAAAGAGAATTTTATATTACTAAGGAAATTTAATAAGTGTTTCAAACGTAGCTCACAAAATTTAAATAGGAAACCTAGAAAGTAAAATCAAATACAAGACAGATAACATTTTAGTTCTTTTTACCAAATAATAATATTAATAAATAGTACAAAGTATTGAAAGACTAGTAATGTGATAACGATTGCTTTTTAGAAAGTAAAGCCTGCAGAACCTTTACTAACAAAAGCAGTTAGTGTTCAATTTTAAGACTCGATCGTTTTAATTGATCTTCTATATGTGGGGTAATCTATAAATCTCCGGATCAAACAGGAAAATCATTTTGCATTTGTTGGACTTCCCTGTTCCATATGGACTGTCCATCTGTAACAATGAGGCCTAGATCCGCATTGTGGACTCCTATTAACATATTATAAGCAACATTGTTTGAATGCACGCCAAACTCACACTTACAATGAATTTTAATAATTTTTTATTGCAGACGTTAACTAACTAACCCTATTTTTTATGCCACAAAACGATCAGGATGTCTACTAATGGTAATTGACAGGACCGTCCATAATCAACAATGTGGTGCTAGATAAAGCTATAAACACTACCACATTTTGCCCATATTCTTGAGATAACATGTTAAGTCGTGTTACATCAGGAAAGTACTACCTCCAACACTCCTTAAAATGGTACTCAGTAAACTTTATACACTACTCTAAATATATAAAAAAAATTATTTACAAGACTTTAACTTATACGTACATTGCTTTATTTTATAAAATATTAAGTCTCAGTTTATTTCTTATAGAAACAAAAAGAAAGAAGCTAATGTCCTTATACGGAAATCCTCGAAAGAGCGGCAAAACTACAATGTTCGTGTATGAAAAGAAGTAAACATTATTGCTTATTTATTAACTAATAAGCATAAAAAATAATTAGTTTAATAACAAATAATTCTTCACTAGTATCTTTAAGAGACTCTCCGCAGTAACTAGATAAAATAGTGTCATTTTTATACAGGACCATGAATTTTAGGTAAAAGAACCTGTATCTATCCAATCTTTATATTAGTCTTTGACTAAATTGAAGATAAGTTCATTGTAACCAACCTTTTTACTATATATAATTTGAAGTTTCATCATTTCTGCCAAAACACTATACAACGCTGCAAGATAGAAGATAATTCGTCATATTAGGTGTATGAAGGCAGAAAGCGGAAGAGAAAGTAGACGTAAACTTTCATACTAATTTAGTACAGGAATGTTCAGACATTATTATATTAAGTTTTTTCATAATCATAATAAATTAGGAAACAAAATCTTTTTTCTAGTATAATTTTTTTTTTAAATAAATTATTTTATAATTATTTGTCGAGTCTAGCAATTATAATCTTATATTTAAAGCTACGAACGCTTTTCAATTAAACACTGAAAACCCTCAAATTACACATTTTTCTTTGTAAAAATTCTTTACCACGTTATTAAAATTACTTAAACAGAATTAAAATGGCCAAGACGTCAGGAATAAAAAGCGTAATGAGTATAAAAACGTCAGTATAATTTATTACGGCTTCAAGATATCTTTGTACATTTTTATACAAAACAATAATTTTCATTAAGACTAATAATTACAATCCAAAAATTACATTTATTTTCAAATTTATAATTATTACATCTAATATCACGATTTAGCTTAATTACATACATTAATATATATAGGTATTCAAGCGATACACATCTATGCCCAATATAAACGATAACATTGCAATTTTTTTCTTATATACAGAATTATTATAAGTTTTTAAAAGCACATTAATAAATGCAATAATTATATGTTTTCATATTATTTTAACAAAAGTAAATAAAAATGTAGTAACAAAACACATAAAGTAAAATTTAAATGCACAAAATGGACTACGACATGAGAAAGAAAAACATAAAGTAATAAGTACAATTAAGTGAAATAAGTTCAAAAATCTATCCTTAACACATAAGTGGAGTATGAAATTCAATGACAAACTCCATGTTCGTCTTACAATTATCTTCCTTATTTAGTTCTCGTGAATATGAGACTTTTCGTTATATCCTTAACTATTTGGTGTTGTTTTACAGTGAATATTTCGAAACACATAACATCCACACCAATAAACTGTATAAATACAATCAATAGTAATTTTTAATATGACAAAAATGTATTTTCACAGTGGTTACTCACAAATTTTCACGTGACGTTTGTACAAAATATTTTATTAATAAACTTTAACACGCTTACAATTCATGTTTCGTAGGTCTTATTACGTATTTAAAAATTGACAAAAATTCATATTTCGTTTGATGATATTTACAAGGTGACTGACCACTTAGTGATCGTTAATATGAAAGTTGTGCATTATATATTTAGAAGAAGAATATAACGTAAATAGGAAAACCTTAAACGAGGTATAGTCCCTCTCAAACAAAGTACGTCCGTCCCTTAGCTGAACAGGAGCCTGTTATGGAGCGAGGTGCAGTCGGCGAGATGTCCTCCACTCTAGAATATACGTGGCCGCTACTAGGAGACAGCCTGAGGTCATAATTAAAACGTGAACAGTTCCTGTTGTCGATGGACATGTAACTATTGTTAGAATTGTTCCCTTCGCCGTACGTATTATTATCGGACGAAGGGGAACTTTCATTCTGCGATGACTCTCCATCGTTTCTCCTACAATATTGTAATGAATTCGTAAAATTCTGCTTTGAGCAAGCATCGTTTGAGACCGGCATTGTTGTATACCTTAATATCGGCGTGTGACGCAAAGATTTCTTAAAAACGCTCTTTTCGGAACTTTTTACAGTTATAATGGTATCGGTAGAATTGAGCAAAGTTATGAATCTATCCCAAAATCGAGGATCGCTCCACGATATATTCTTAAACTTATCTAATAAAAATCCGAGCTCGTCGTTTATTTGGTTGTTATCTACAATCTTAATGAATATGACCTTATTCAAGTCGCTACGATTTAATGATTTCAAATAACTATAAAACATGTTTTTAAAGTGAATGTCGCAAAGATCGTTGCAAATAAAATTTGTTGTTAGGACTACTAACAAGCGTTTTGTTAACTTTGAAGACTTCGAGAAACTATCCAAAGTGAGTATATTTAAAGAAGACTCGTTCATTGAAAGTTTTTTGGCTGTCATTTTTCGAAACTCTATTTCGGACATTATATTATGATAAATAAATTGGGTATCTTTGGTATTACATATCACGTAGTAGTCGTACATATGATTTGGATTTCCGTCTAACATATCTACGTTAGGACAAGACTGCTCTTTGAATAAAGGCACCCCATATTTTGTGTATAACCAGTCGCTGACATCGTACCTAAAAGCATAAAATATTGCACCAATCAGACAAATCAAAACAACAATAATTATTACGCCGCAAACTATCGCAAAATAATTATCTGGAAGAAATAATGACTTAGAAACTATTTCGTTTTTAGATACGGTCGGATCGTTCATTGACCCTAAGTACTCTTTGCAATGACTCAACACGGAAGCTATAGTTATTTTAGTTGGTTTGCCTTCGTTGTCGGTGCATAACATTTTTTCAGGATCTCCAGGATCTCGCCGCAGCCATGAATCCAATTCAGCAATGCTCTTACAATCGCATGAATACTGATTACCTTCTATGGAAACATGAGCCAAACTTTTGGACGAAGAGGCTAATAATTTCCATGGGAAAAAATTAACAAGCTTGTTATCGTCAATCCTAAGAACCGAGAGGGATTTTAATGAAGAAAAAGTGTTATTAGCAACATGAACAATTGCATTGTGATCTAAGTACAGTTCGTTTAAATTATTTAAATGTAAAAACTCATCACCTTTTAATTCAACCAATTTGTTATTTTCCAAATGTAAAACTCTCAAAGAATCTACCCCTTTGAATGTTTGATTGTTAACTTCTTTCAGTTTGGTATTGTTCAAATAAAGGACTTGCAATTTCTTTTTTCCTATAAACACGTGGTTTCCTAAATTAGTTATGTGATTTCCGTCCAAATATATTTCAGTAGCGTCCATGGGGATACGTTCTGGGACTTCTGTATAACCCGCGTTGGAACAATCAACAACATTCGCGTTCCATGTTATATCATGATAACATTTACAATTATTGGGACAAATCATTTCGCAATCGCAGGCGACAAAATCACAACAATGACAAAGGGCAAAACAATGACTTTCGTATGGACAGAGAAAGTCAGACGGTGACATGTCTATAATCATCTTTTTCTGTTTTGTACGCGAGTGTACGAGTGAACAATATGCTTTGTCTAGATCTAACACACGGGGGTACTGTCGGCTATGGCTCAAATAATTAATGCGTTGAATCCATTCCATTGAACAGTCACAAACAAATGGGTTCCCGCTTATAAAGAACTCGGGCAAATCACTGTCCTCGTCAATTTGATCTAACCTAAATGCGTTCATGTCGACCTGAACAAGTTTATTATTATTCAGTGTCACAGTTGACAGTCTTTGTAATTTAGAAAATGTAGCGACTTGAATATGTTGAATGTTATTATCATTTAAATATAATTTTTCTACAGTTTTCGGTACAGAAGTTACCGTGAGTTGGCTGATATTGTTATGACTCAAATCTAATAATTTTAAATTACCTTTAGAATATAAATCATCATTGAAAAAACTTTCAATGTAATTCATGTGCAAATCTAACCATTCTAAACTATTAGGAAAACTTTTAAAATCGAATGAAACTATTTTGTTCGCCGACATATTGAGCCAAACCAAACTGTTTAATGTCGAAAATATTCCATCGAACGATGTTATTTCATTGCCATCCATACGCAATAATTTCAAATTAACATTTTTACGAAAACAACCGGGCGTTACATGCTTTATTTTATTAGAAGCTAAATTAAGTACTTGTAACTGAGGCAAATGTTCAAAGGTATCTTCATTTAAGTAAGTAACTTTGTTATCTACTAACCGCAAACCGAATAGTTCAGACAAGCCGCGAAAATTATCCCGGCTTAGGTGGCTTATGTTGTTGTTTCCAATGTCCAGTGACCTTAGTGACCGTAATTTGCGTAGAGACGAGGGAATCGATGACATTAAATTGTCATTTAAGCCCAAATCCTCTATAGTGGTCATGTTATCGAATGCGTTATCATCAATATGCCTTATTTTATTATTATCTATAAATAATTCATGCAGTACATGTAAATCAGTGAATAGGTGCGAATGTACATGAGATATTTTATTATAAGACAATGTTAGTGAATGCAAATTTCTTAATTCCTCAAACGAATGCTCTTCGATTGTTGTTATATCATTATGTTCCAAGTTCAATTTTTGCAAACTGTACAAATCTTGGAACATAAATCGATCAATTTTCGTAAGTCCATTATAAGATAGATTTAAAATAACCATGCGTAATAATCCTACAAAAGACCCTTTATTAATCCACTGACTGGTTAGATCGTTATGTGAAAGGTCCAATGTTTGAAGTTGTTCTAAGCCTTCAAAAAGACCGGGCGGTAGCACGTTTATAGTATTATTACACAATATAATTTCCTTTAACGATTTTGTATCAGAAAATAGATCGGGAGGTATTGTGTTTATAAAATTACTGGACAAATTCAAAACGTGTAAACTAAGTAAACCACTAAAAGCGCCCACTTCGAGGCTCGAGATAGCATTGTTTTGAAGAAACAATTTCGACAATGAACGTAACTTTGATAAGCTGTTATCAGTAATAACAATCAAATCATTATAAGACAAATCGAGTGTCTCTAAAACTAAATTACAACTTCGTATGCTTAAATTTTGCTCCCTTAATGAATCAGAAAAACCAACAGTTTTAATATTTTGCAAATGATTCTTACTTAAGTTTAAAGTTTTTAAACTATACAACCAACAAAACGTCTCTGTTTTAGTACTCCAAATATTATTATCACTTAAATCGAGCTCGATTAGTTCATTCAAACCTGAAAACGCGTGTTCGTGCAGCTCCATTGTCATAGCAGACCATTCACTGTTTTGCGTTGTGACGTGCAGCCGCTTCAAATCTTTGAAGTTTTCGAAAGCCCGCGCCGGTATTTGTCGTATCTTGCATTTGTCTATGACTAAATTTCGCAATTTACTCAAGTTAGTTATCTTTCCGGGTGTTTTTTCTGTGTGGGCTGCGAGCGTGCTCTCGAAGAACAGGATTTCACTGCATTGGACGTGTAAAGAAATCAATTCGTCGAAATGCGTCCGACTGATATTCTGCAGCAGATGCTCCAAACTGTTTATAGTTCGGATCTTGCAGAAGAGTACTGCGTTCTCCGGCGCTTCCGCCTCGAGGCTGCGGTAGGCGCACTCGTGCGGCATATCAGCCGCAGTGCTCCTTTCGACAGCATGACAATAGAATAACACATACACAATAATACGATTAAAATTTCGGCGCTCGAGTCTATTCACAAGAGTTTCTTTTATTGGCATTTTACGGTCTTTAGCGAGCTACGGTAAGACATCGAGGTCGACTGTGCCATTTATAATGAGGCGATGAAGTTGATCGCGTCATAAATATTCAAGCGGTGGTAACGACATCGCGGATCGCGTGGCATAGTTGCAGCGCGTTACTAACTAACGTCCAACTCGTATGGCGGTTGCCCACCGACTGAGCGGCGCTCCAAGACTCCGCCCCACGACGCCCGCCGCCTCCCCACCGCCCCGCTGCCGCCCGCCTGCCGTCTAAGGAAACTTCATCTCATAGGTATTATCAAGGGTGCATAAACCGTTGAATTATTCTCGGGCGGTGTATCAAGTGTTAATTATAAACAAAAGCCGCAATTAAGTAATTTTTTTTACCTTTCTTATTAAAAATATTGTTTAATGAAATACTTCTTATACGAAACTTCGTTTATTACACACAATCAAAAATTTAAAAAAAAAAACTCTTTTCTCTCATCGGTTCGGTTCGGTTTATAAAATATTTTCTTAACTCCAACCGAAAAATATTCTCTATTGAGTGCAAGTGTATTCTCGGGTATTTTTTTAAGACTAATACGTCGACATCAAGAGCACCTGTTGTGTTGCTAAACTTTACAAAACTTTTACTCGGCCATCCGCGAAAACGAGATAAAAGCCTCGGGTAATAGTTTTCTACGACACCATATGCTTCAAAAGTTAGCGTATTCACTTATATTAAGGGCTATAAAAACGATTAAGATGTTTTTCTTTTATATTTTAACATACGCTATAGTGATGTAAAGAAATTCCACGAATATCTGTTTTAACATACATTTTTAAAATTTTTGCATAACATTAATTGTCCAATATGTAGTTTACAGCAATCTTAAATCAAAGTAACTTTACTTAATACAAATTCTGCTTTACTATGAGACGTCTTAAATTCCTCTTCTTTACCTATAGTAAACTCGGTAATGTAATAATTTTAAAATTTTTGGTATTATAAAAAAATATAAAACGTTCGTATATTATTGGCGTAAGACCCACTAAAAATGTATCGTATTCAGTAAGCAGTAACATATCACCAACTTAACATACGGTGAAACCAACTAGTTGTTTCACTTATCATAATATCTCGCCGGTTCTATAAAACAAGTCGAAAATGAATATACTTTATAGAACCGGATCCCAATCTTATTGTTTCAATGGGCACTATTACGAAGCTTATAAATAATTCAATAGCATAAAAAAACTCATACAGCGCGTTGTTGAAAAACGTAATTACAAAGTGAAGATCGGGAGGTATAGGAGCAAGCGCCTCAAAGTCGTTTGCCCATGGGAATAGGCCGCCATATAATTGGCTAGTCCACATAATTGAGATATGCTGCGCCTAAACAAGTATACGGCAATTTGAAGCTCGTCATATCCAAGCCGTTCGGACCACCCACCGATGGTCTGAACTTCTGAACAATAAATTTAATCCTTAGTGACACATGAGAAAGGGTGACCCACAGTACAATATACAGAAGCGTAAATTTTATTTGTCTAATAATAATTGAATGGGAACAATGTAATATAGCTACAATTGTTTTCATGTCACCTTCATAATTTTCGTATAAAGCGATATAGACATCAATACATTTTAGTCGTATTTGTGAAATAAAACTTTTAAGGTAATTTTGGAGATCATAATAAAATTACAGTGGACAATTAATTAATTCAGCAGTGGACTGCAATAGGCTGAGATGATGATGATGATGAATAAAATTACAAAAAATCATACAAACTTTACTCGCTTTATTTCTTTCTTTTTTTATTGGACCTGACGACGAAACGAGCATGACATTCACCTGATTGTATGTGATATGCTTACCCATAACAACGTGACACTGATATGATACATTGCGCTCGTTGTCTTAAGGCAAGGTCTCATTACCCCAGTAATTTCACTAGCATACAGCGCTTTTCAAACCCGAACACAGTAACGTTTGTACATTACTATGTGGCGGTAAAATATTTTTCATTATCCTAACCTTAATATTACTATCCTAACCTTAATATTACTATTTTATATCTCCTGCAGCTGGTGGAAGAGGAAATCTCTCGCAGATCTTCCTCTCCTCCGGGGGGCCCGCCCCTAGATCCGATCACAGTGAGCGAGG
>DWLS01005870.1:0-12236 GCA_018246255.1 Pachliopta kotzebuea | reverse complement strand
TATACAAGCCAGCAAATTATGTACGACGAATTAGTTTTGTCCAATTTCAAAAGGTTGTGGCGTTGTTTACACAAAACTTAAAAATCACAAGTTTAATATATTTATTAAAATATAATTTCTTCTACAATTCCCTATAAGAGTTTTTATAAAAAAAAATACTGTAGTAAGTTGGTTAACAAAATACATATGGTAAGATATTGAAGAATAATTTAGATATTCTAAATTATAGCCTAAATTAAACATTTCAAGTTAGACTTAGTACAGTTAGTATATTTGAGGATTTGCAATCCAGACAATAGTTATAAATATCCCTAACATCGTTAAGCTCTCAGTATAAAGATCACCGAACGGAAGACAATTAATCTTAAAGCTTATAGATGTTCATAACGCAGTACTCATCCTCGTTGCATTGTTTCGAAGTACCTATATTTACCTGCTAGTGTTTGCCGAAGACACCAGTTTCGCAAGAAGACCTTGTATGCTGGCTTTATGGGTCACAAGCACGCACCTCTTACCAACTGCAATTATGTATTACCGGTCATTATTTTAACTTTTGATTTCGACGGTTATCGGTTACATCATGAGAAATTTTGTGAACCGTTTTTTAAAATAATGAATTACTTGAATAAACGCTTTATGTACCAACGTTTTAATATTAAAAACACACACAAAGTGAAAATATTGTATTATAAATAATAGCCTTGTTTTAACCTCCAAAATTATCGACATCAGATAGCTTATTCTGAGTCAGGTTTTTATATTTTTAACTAAATACTCATTTTTAACAAATAGGCTTATTCAGCTGTAGACGACGACAATTGCCAAAAATATTGGTCATCATTTTCATAACTTATATTACTAAAATAGTATTATTAGATATTAATTCCACATAAAGTCTTTACTATGTTGTATAGTGTTTTAAATGAAACCTCTATGCTTATTTCTCTCAATTTAATCAAGTTTATGCAAGTTATGGGTACTTCATGTGATTATAAAAGCAAATGGACGTTTTCGCCATGCACTGTTGGCGTTATTTATTTATATCTTTTCATGTTCAACTCAATGTCTTAATTCTCAGGTTAAACAATCACTCGCGGCCTGGTTCGCTATAATACTTTGTTTTATTATACATATTATACTCAACATGTAATTCGCACATAAAGCTTTTTTAAATTTGTGTAAATTTTTTATGCATTTAACTTATAGTTTTTAGAACGAGAGCATTCATTATTATTTTCTTTCATCACAACCCTCGATTATAACTAGATGAGAATAATATTCGTTAGTATTTTTATAATTTATCATCATCGTTTTTTAGTCAGTTTCTCTTTTCAAATCAAGTATTTAATAAATAAGCAGATATAGAAATAAAGCAATTTTGTTAATTATAAATAAATTTCAACAAAAACCAAGCTTAACGCGTATATAAAACAAAGATTGCGTGCAAGTGGGGTGCTTGCGAGTATTGTATTGCACAACGATAGATATGTGGGCCAAGAGTTTCGATGGAGCATCTTTCCGTCAATTTGATATCCTTGATCGTAGAATTACAAAAAAATACACATGGGCGTATTCATTTTGTATATATTATTAGTGGTAGTAATTCAAACAAAAATCAATCATAGATTTTACCTAATTTTTAAAAACATTTTAAACCATGTATTCCTGAGATTAATACACATGATCACATTCAGTACTATCATGATACTATAGAAATAAAATTATTGATTGTAATGTAATTTGATTTCAATAGCAGCAACAATTTATTCCTCGATTATACGAGTAAATTGTAAAATATAAAATAAACATAAGCAATATGCACTAATAAAGTAGCATTTAAAACGAACTACAAAACTAATTTTGTAGTACCTTATATGTATATTGTGACCCACTTTTGCGTGGATATACGTCGATGTAGACGGAGACACGTAGAATCGAAACATACTTTACTATTTAAATCAAAAGATTAAATTCCTTTGGAGTCTGTATGATTCATTATGGAAATTTATATTCACTGTATTTGTTACCCGGAGTAAAACAGATTAACCAATAAGTTTATGAGCCGGTAATAGTTTAAACAACTTTTCTAAAGAATTCATTCAAGGCATTTTAGATGTAATGTGTGTTGTCTTTATTCGGAAAAGACTAGAGCACTGTTTATTTATGTTATTAAAATCCTACCGAAAAATGTGTCTAGTAACAACGTGTTAATGTAAATGTATTATGGTAAAATTGGACCGACATGATTTTATATCAAAAGTTCCAAAATAAACAAAAAGAAAAAAGAAAGAAAATAAAATGTCGTCTGTCTTGTATTAGAAATTGACGAGAACCGACGCTTATTTATTGCAAATAAAAACTGTAAAACTGCCCTAATAAATAAGAAGAAAGATCCAATAAAGCAAATAATAAACAAGTTAATATTTTAAGAGTCTATAAGTATAACAGAATTAGTGTGTCATGATTAGTAAAGCAGTTTTTAGTAACAATTTTTAGCAATACAAAAAAGATAAATTAACTTCGTAGAATCTATATATTCATGTTTATAAATTATATACATTGCTTTTTTAAGTTTAAATAATCCTTCCACTGCAAAATGTATTATTCATATAAGCATTTTGTATTTATGCTGAACATTTTCGCAATGTTGAATTTCTTGGTAATACGCTTCTGTTTCATGTATCACGTAGTCGACAATTTTTATGCAACTGAATACGATGTTGATACTCTAACTAAATTACTACGATAATTTAACTAAAATATACGTTTATTTTACTATATAAGGGACACTAATAAATTTGGAAAAACTTTAGCGGTTGGCTTTTCCTCATAGACATTCATTTATACTTCATACTTTGTTTACTAAGTAATGCCTAATGTAGACAAGTCATTACGATGGCTCCAAATAATTAAATGATTACCTAAACATTGTTTTTGACTTAACTGGCTTGCATAATAATGGAATTTTTTCTTGTCGTTGTAATCACTTGTCTTTTAACGTACTAATATTTTTTAACTTGGTCGCTAATGTATTACGTATTTTTAATTATTTGATATAAAAGATGTTTGTAATATGAAAGTGTAACAAATAAGTTTAATTAGCGCTGTATATTCCAAAAGTCATGGCCCTAGGAAACTTTGTAGCAATCGAAGCGTTGATTGTAAAATAAACGCGTGTAACCTCAAACACTCGTAAGTACGAAGGTCTAGATATTTACAAGTTGACATAATTCACGTAAGGCTCGCTTCGACGAATATGGCACGATCTCTTAGTCCGATGTTGGAATATGTTATTGATACTTTGTTTACACAAGGTGTTTGAAACTAACTTGACTATATATCGCTCCAATTCATTTACTTAAATCTACCTATTTGATAGCAAACTGAGACACTAGTGATCCTTATAGAAAATCTACTATAAAATATACGTAAAACTCCATTAAAAGGTTGGTTTTAATGTTTTTCAGATAAAAATTCTATCAAATGATCGGCGACTTTAATGATGCAAGTTCATCATTATACATCGCATATTAACTACATTCCTTCTCTTTTTTTAGAATTTTTGATAATAAATATTAATTTCGAGCCAGATGGGCCATATAATGTTAGCAAGAAAAATATACAAAAAATTCTTAATCATTATTCAAAATAAATAAGCTTGCATCAATATTTTTACTATATCTTTATTCTCGGAAAGAAATTAATAAAAAAAATAATGAGTTCTTAGAAGTAAAAGCAATCCCGTTTTACAAAGCTACTTTGATGAAAAAATCAATTTAAACATAGATATAGGTCTGGCTAAGTGTTAGGAATATTATAGGCGAGTATATACGTAAATAAAATCGAATATTATTAAGGGAATTAGAATAGTACGTTTTTGGTATAAGTTTATAATAAAATGAAAGAACCATTGGATTCAAACAGCATAAAATCGTATTTTGTGGAATATTTTACAAAAACTCAATGTCCAGCAGTGGACGTCTATCGATTGAAACGATGATGCTGATGATGATTACAATGAAATAATAATTGTAAATTAATCTATTATTGCAGGTTTTACAAAAATCAAGATGATCAAGAATAGAAAATGGAGCTATTGGATGAACTTGAGTATTGTTTCCGTCTTCCTGGCCATTCATTTTTGCTCCTGTGATCCAGGTACGTTTATAAATATAATAAAAACTTGTAACAAATATTATAAAAAAATCACTTAAAGAAATACCTACATTTTTGCCTTATCGCGGCAAACACAGAATCAACATGCAACAAATAATCGACAAATTTGAAAAAAAAACTACTCGCGATTTAACTAATACATTAACAAATGTTAAACTGCAGAATTAAAAGTTAAATGTAAATAATTAAATTTAGTTCCTCGTTTTCTCTCTTTTATACTTTTTGTAGACTTTGTTTAATACAACAGTAACAATTTGCACACGATGTAGTATAAAAAGAACTAATAATTACAATTTAAAACATATTCTGTTATGTATATGAACGTTAAATGTAATTGACAAGGATGACACATTTCGTGCAAATGAAAACGGACTTAGATTTTATCCGTAAGTGAAGGTCTTCGAGATTAAAAGCGACTATCGAGATATTCAACTGTACTTAATTGAGAACAACAATATTTAACGAGATTGGAGTCGTTACGTCAAGTTAAATTGTGTGCCAATATACATTTACTTTCCTTGAGCTTCGTTATAACGGTTATTTAAACGCATACCTATTTAATGTTAAAATTACGTTTAAAAGGTTATTTTTCCTTTTCAGAATTCATATTAAATGTACATTTTTTCATTGATAAACATCTAACATAACTTATGAAAATTTACAAATTTTCAAAGACATTTTTTTTTTGTTTTAAATGAATATTTTTGTATGTCATGTGATAAATATGAAATATATACATGTATTATATACATAAAAAATAAAAGGTAAGTAACAAAGATATAAAGCGACACGGATGTGCTGAAGCATTATCGAATTATAATAATATTGACAAGGATTTAAATTGTTCGAGGCGGCATCCCATTGTCACCTTTGTATGGAAGCTTACGACTTGGTCACACGTTACGCCTTCAATAGAAGATTCAATACAAAGTAACCCATTTATGTAATTTTATGGTTTATTTTATCAGTAATGGGGTAACAGTTCATCATTTCCACATAACCCAAAGTGATTATGAAGACGTTCATAGTGATAGCTCGTCTAGAATATTCTAGTTGTATGTATTAACGGCCGGAACACAACATGATTGTTATGGCAGCAAATTTATAATGTATTCTTAAATATCCATGTTAGCTCCGGGAATCGATCCAGAGATAGGGTGTAAAATGCAGATTTATGTAATTAAATACACATAAAAATGTTTTTAAATATTTGTCTTCTTCAATCGCTATATAACGCAGTATCTTCCATACTTGATCCAGATCTAAAGCAGTTCTGACGACAAGATTATTGAAATTAAACTACAAACATTTAAATATCGTTTTACAGTATTATGAACTATCACATACGAATGTCTCTTGCATTAACACTTGAACTTGATGACGTGACGTTAAGATCTTGACATTTTAGGCGCGTGCGCAGTGTAACGTAGTCACGAAATATGCTATGCTACATCTCTTCACGACTTTCAAACCAATTCCGCTTCCCTAATTCAAGGTAAAATAAATACTATTTAATAAAATTGAAAAAAAAAATATATTTTTTTTTCATTTATTTGAAGTACTAAAATAAATTTATGAAAAAAATTGTAGAGAAAACATTATACGTCTACTGGAAAAAATTAATAATGAAATAAGTAGCACATGTATACTTGTTTTTCTTAACTTTACTGTGTATTTCTGTGTGCAGAAATCTTGTAAATAAATAATAGATGTACATAATGCATTATTTACATCTTTTGATTTCCTGTTGATTTGTACTACTCATTTTCAACTTGACGACATAAACACCATTTGTGAAACCTATATGAATTGTAAAACAGAAAAAATATTTGTTATGATCTTATCAGAATAGTTCTTAGGTACATTACAAATAAAAGAGTTTAGGCAACTTTAGCATATCCATATACCCATATTGTAAATTATAATGTATTACAATTTACAATCAAATTACACATACAGGGAATTGGTATAATTATTAACATAGTACATAATACTAGTGTTAAAATATTATATGCATCTTCCTAGATAACATTTTAATTGAAATTAATTCTTATAATTCAAATTTGATTGAAGGACTTGTAAATTATTTAAAAGGAAGTAATTATTTTTTTCTATAATGATCGATGATTTTCCGATGAATTTAATAGTCATCAGTTAATAATTTGAAACAAATTGCGTTACCTGCACACGTTAATGTTATCTTATAGAAGGCCAAACACTGACGAAGTCTAAAAGAAGGATTTGATTTCAGACAGGATAAACATAAATTTTATCTAAAATATTATAGGTGTTGTATAAGTTGTATTCATAAAAAATCACAAAAATCCTTACTATTGTTCGATTTTTATTTCATATATTACATCCGGTAAAGTAAAGTTGTAAGTTATTGCTTTAATTAATAAACATTCTCATTAACAAAGTACCTTATTAGTAATCTATTCAGTTTTCTAGTTTATTAAGGGTTGTTGAATCGGTGATCTCTCGTAATCTAAATGGTATCCATCATGATTATTGATTCTAGTTTTGAAATGGTTACTTTTATAATTGATAAATTTTTTCTATTAAAAATATTTTAAATTTTGCAAAATATCTTTACACGGTATTATTAAGTACCTTTATAAAGAACAAAATCAAAAACATGAAAAATTCCAACAGTTTTTCATGGATTTAAAAAAATCATATGATTTGATGACTATGACTAGATAGTCGTACATTATCCAAGTGATGAATTAAAATATTCCCTCCTTAAAAATGAAGTTAAAAATTCAAGTATTAAGTTGTAATTAAACCAAATGAAGTTTTTTGATCATTATAACATAATAATCATAATGATTGTATGAGACAGCGAAACAACCCACATATAAAAAAAAATATTGTTCCCTTAATATTAATATGATAAATTATGGATGCGTTTCTTTTCATCGTTGTTTTTTGTTTATTTTGAATCTGATCTTTATAAAAGTTACTTACAACTCTTTGAAAATAATATATATGTATCGGCACATTGTAAGGCAACGTCCAAAAGGTATCCGTGATATTTTTGACATTTAAATGTCATTTGATAGTGTTTCTCAATCAATGAATAACTTCCTGGGACCGAAGCCTAGGATAAACACTTCCTCAATTTAATACTTGAAATTGAGCATTATTTAGTATCAAAACACGCTGCTTGATATACAAATAACTATATTGACTAATACAATACATGTTAAAAAAATACGCAAGATTTATCAGATTTAATTAACTTTAAGACACGTTAAAGATAAAATGTGAATTAGTTTAAAAGATAAATTGTTTCGTATAATTTGTAACGTAAACAAAAATGTCCTTAGTTAAAATAACTTTTGTTGGATTTTTACGAGAACAACAGTATTTCGAAATACACGTTCCAGTAAACTGGAAATTAAGTATAAATACTTAATTTTTCGGTATAAATCCACAATTAATATTATGAAGGTGAATGTCTTCTTTCCAGCTAATAGTTCCAATTATATTTTGAGTGGACAAAAGTTTAGTAATAAACGGATACAGGGAGGGATGTTTGTAACGGAGAGAACAGTTTTCCAAAGTATAAATCGTTAATACGGAAATTATCCTAATTCTATTTAAATTTATTTTTGACAGTCTCTTGTTTTAGACCTTGTCAGCTACGTTTCTCTAAACTTCTTACCAGTAATGTATAACATAAATCCGTATTTGTAAACCCAGGCGCGTGTGTCCATGCGCGTTGTTGGAGAAAGCCGATGAAGGTCACCTCCATAATATATCGCCCCCACAAACCACATAGATATTTATACGATGACTTCTCTTGATGACGATTTTGATTACTTATATTGCACACATATTCTGTCTTAACAATTAAAACAATACAAAGGACGATACTACTGTAAAATTTCACCTTCTGAATCTAATAAAGTATTTTAAATACCTAAATATGCCTACCTTTAAAAGTGTAATGTTCTAGTACATTTAGTTAATATTGAAACTGTTGTACGGATGCGGTCAAACACCTTTTAAATTTTCACTTTTAGTAAAAACTGGTTTTGTTATGAGGCATTGCATTCAATTTTAAAATAACGGCTAAGGAACTTTTAATACTAACAAATTCATCGTTTTCTACAAAAACTTTTAAAAATTATTTATTCTGATATTTGTAAAACAGTCATAATCTTAACCATTATATCACTCTCTATTTTTAATGATACACAGATGATTTTCAAAACTAGTTAAACATATTTTGTTAAACACTTCTGCTGTAAAACTTTGATTCAATGTTATTTCAAAAACTGCGCATTAATAAATATTAACTATTGTTAAATTTCTATTAGGGTTCTCATAGATCTTCATAAGAATTAATGTAAGATAGAACTATTAAATCATTGAAACGTGACAGAGCCAGGTATTTCTTCTGTGTACGTAATCAAATGAAGTTGTCAGTGCCAACGATTTAATTATTTCCTGGTTGCATTAAAGCGAAGACTTCATTTGCTCTGAAAATAAATATACATGTGAGAATATCGCACACTTTTGCGTCCATCACCGTTAATCATTAGCACATATCCCAGTAAATATCGATCTACCAGCACGAAGGTATTTATCGTCTGTATTAAATGTAAAATATATATAAAACATTGTAAAATACAAATATCACTAATTTACAATAAACAGTTATTTGTGTTTTATTTAACCTACACTGCTTTTAATAACGCGAAACGCAAATCATTTCATAACACAGAATTAAAAAATCCTCTATAAGATTGAAATAATATTAAAAAGTATTTTAATAGTGTCTTTTGATAATATTTTCATTTTAATATACAAACAAATCTTCGGTTTTATTTTTGTAAAAGTGCAGTGCAGTGTGAATAAGATTGGTATCAGCCGAAATACGTAAGTTCATAAGCGTCAATTATCTTCATGTATGTTCATGTATAATGTACTCTTAATACAACAATCTTTCATGTATAATGTACTTCTAAAAGGAATATTATGAGACTTACAAAAAGGCTCATTTATAATATGTGTGTACAGAAACAATTTGTTCAAAGCAAATGCAGAGAAATAAAGCAAAGCATCGCAGACAAAAAGTGGTGTCATAAATTTAAGCTCACGCGATTTTTTTCAGGTCATGATCTCATTTGCCTCAACTGGTTTTATTGTAACATAAAAGTTTTTCTAATTCTTTATAATTGAATTACCCTGCTGAATGTACCGGATTTCATTTTACACGCGGATGCGGTACTGTTTTTGCTTGTCATCCATTTGAAGCTTGCGTCAATTCCAATTGATCTCAATATAAAAAACCTAATTACCTTTTTGTGAAGTAATGTGTTACAATTAGCGCTACTTTGTGAATGATTATGGTGATTTTCACATCACGTCTCTTGTTTGCTCATCCTATGAGCTTTGTAGGAAGTATTTAGTTAAAAAAATACTTGACTTTTTGTAACGCTAATGTTAACCAAATATATCAGACAAATCGTAATGAAAATGAAGAAGCAGATACACGTAATAAATTTAAAAAATTTTATGATAATTGTTTACCATTTGTATTTTTTACAAATGGTAGACAATTATATATGTACATACAAATGACGCCATAAAGTATTGTTGACTTTTTAAGAATTCTTTTGAAACAGATTAAATAAGAACCAATACAGTGCATCTGGAAAATATAATACAAATGTAAAATTAAAGAAAGCAGAGTTACTCAAACTATAAAAACCATAATTTCACTTTTTTATAAAATACTACTACGTAGCACAGGAGTCTATGATCCGATTCCACAGCTTCGATAATAGTTCGCCATAATAACCCAATGATATTATAAGAGCCAAAGTATTCTAGAGGAACAAATGAAATACGTAAATTGAGATTATATGCTAATCCAATGATAATAACAAAAGAAATATCTATAAAAACTCTTTACATAAACGTATTAAGCATAATGTAAAGTAATTGAAGCAAATAGAGCCTATTAATTTAAAATGCTTTAACCTACTTAAACGGCGAAGTACAGTAAGCAAATGAAGCCTAAAGCAAATGCAGAATTGACGTTTTAGATATAATATACTGTATTTTATTAATAGTTCACCCACATACAAACGCATGCAACATTTATTATACGTATTACATATAAATTTGTATGAATTATGGCGTTTAATAAGCAATGGAATAAATAAACATTAAACCATAATAGTTAAAAATGAAAAATGAATTATATCTAAACTAAAGAAGTAATAAAACTAATGGATGAGAACAAATTTTACAATTAGTATACGTAGTACATTTACGTGTGTTCAAATTAACTGTTTAAGATTTAAGATGCAACACACCCATAAAGGAACAATACGGTAAAGACTGACTGCTAAAGATATTATTTGTAGTATATAATTATGCTGAATTTTTTTTGCTTAAAAAAGCAACGAGAGGGGTAAGGCGTTCTTCTTATAGTTAGTGATACTTCATAACGATATTACTCTAATTACGACAATATGTTATAATCCATCATTATTCAGCCTTCTTAAAACACAAAGAATCGGGGGAATCCTTTTACGGACGTTCCGCCGGTGCCCTGGGTGGGCCCAAAGGGGTGTGTGGGACTCGGCCTGGGCGGCCCCTACCCACTAAACCTACCGAGAAAGTCATCAGCCCTTATGAATGGGATGCCCCGGATCTATCAGCGATAGGGCAATTTACATCTAGTTAGGCGGCCTCCAGTAATAGACCGCTTTTCTTAATACTGTATTACTATTTGTAATTTTTAAACATTTAAAATTTCTTTACACAACAATCACAAAAATAGGCATATTATATATTATTACGTACAGAAATTTCTTATTTTCTCAAGCATAAATAATTTGAAAATTAACTGCGTGTGCTTTCATATCCATCAATTATAATTGATAAATTAAACGATAAGTGTCGAAGTCACAATATCGATTGTCAGTTGCGAAAGTGGAGCGGGTCGGATGTACGAGTACGGTGTTAGTGCCTGTCTCTGCCACACCTACTGTCTATCAGTCAATGAACCACTGACAGCTGCTCTTATAATATTATCAGCCTCCACTTTATAAATTATATAAATCGATATCTTGATCGTATGTCGAAAGGTTCAACGACAATTTTTTTAAATGCTACACCGTGTTATTTAAAAACAAATTCGTGTTGTTGCAATATAAATATTAATAGACATTTGGTAGAGTATTACATATGAATGATTATATTTTATCAATATAAAAGTTATAACTGAAATTGTAATTAATTAGATATCGCAGACAAGTAAAAGAAATATAAAAATTATCATATTACCGTCTTGTTCATTGTAAATATGTTCATTATTTTTGGCAACAAACAAATTAAAAGATAAATAATTAAAAAAGCGGTAATTTGCTTTCTAATATTGAAACTAACGTAACTGCACAAGGTATTATTTACGAAGATACCTGCTGATATTAACACCAGAGTAATAAATTTAACAACTCACATGATAAATAAGACGAAGCTAAATGAAAAAAAGTTGTGAAAAAATAAATACATTTTTGTTATTGATTAAAAATCAATTATTCTTTGACATTCATCGTTACTGTATTTGAACGCAGTATTTCAGAATATTTAATTATTCAGTTTCAACATGTGACTTTCGAACTTCCAATTAATATAGCATCGCTTTCAGGAATAATAATTAATCTATAATCAACTTTATTATTAAATACTACAAATATAACGCCACTTAATATCAGGTGGAAGTCATTCTCAAAAATTAAATTAGGCTAACTGTGTTTTACTTATTCAGCCACATTGCGACTGATGGAATACAGAAGTATCATACAAGTTAAATAGATTTTAAAAAAATGTAGCACAAAATCAAATTTAGTTCTTGTAGATAGATGATTTTTTTTCAAGCGTTTATTCGTACAAAAAATGTTCTTTAGTCTAAAAGCAGTGATGATATCAGTCTATGAGTTGAACTTTTATAGATTGTTTGTTTAACTGCGGAATCATTGTTGTCGAAGATAAGTTAAGTAAGATGTTAAGTATGATTTTTAGTAAATAATATT
>DWLS01005869.1:0-12236 GCA_018246255.1 Pachliopta kotzebuea | reverse complement strand
AACCCCCCCCTTACCACCAGCTGGGTAAGTTTGCAATAATTAAACTAAAAAAAATTAAAAAAAAAAAAAAAAAAGTTCGTTAATATCCAAATAGATTTTTGTCAATACATTTTTGAAATCATCTTAATTTTTGAACAGATTTAGTAAAGTATTACTAATAAAAATCACATTTTAAAATAAATATGTTTTACTTTTTGTAAGACTTTTATCGGGCCGTCTATAGATATAAATGTACGATATTTTAATATGTGGAAGTTTCAAGAACGTATCCTGCCATTAAAATACCGACTTACTTTTTGTCTCATTGGAATGCAGTTCGACAACTCGACACAAAAGAAATTTCCTTGAAATATCGGCCCAAGTCAAATACTTTGTGCGGTGATATAATTTATTCATCGTCATTATCATTTCAACCTATTAAGGTCCGGTGAGGAATATAGTACACTCTAATCATCTATTATTTATAATAAAAGGAAATCTATAAACAATTATTACCTAAATTAATTATAGCCGTTATCTTTTAACGTACCCTTTTCAACTTTTTGGTAAAGGACAGGTTTATAAAATCAATTAACATTTCGATACACCTTCCGAAATATGTCTACCATTAAATAAGTTATAAAGTGAAGGCATACTGTTAATAAATCTAAAATTTTTTTATTATTTAGTAGAGAAGCCTGTAGTTAAATTAAGTAGTATTTTAAAAGAATCTTAAAGAGCACACAATATTTTAAATTGATAATCAATAGAAAAAGTAATGTTTGGGTAAAGAAATACTTATTAAACTTGTTAAATATGAATTAAATTTGATTGATTTACTCCATTGTCTATTTGTAAACGTGGATAGAATTTATAAAGTAAATATTGTTTTAAAAATCACTTTTGAAATCAAATATCATTAACCAATACACTATTCACTTGGTCCGGACGCCGCTGTCCCAAAGTGCGTAAATATTAACTGACGCCCTGTTCAGCTTAAATCACTTTCACTTTAAACACACCTGCTGTATGCGGTACGAGTGTCTTTAAATGTTATGGGACTGCATTTTTATATCGTAGTATTTTTTAAATTGCTCATTCACTGTAAAATTAAGTTAGTGAAATCACTGAAATAATGTATTTTCTATAGCAGAAAGCACACATTGTAGTATGTATCATGATACAACTAGCGCGACATTAACATCATGTAACTTACTATAAAAATCCGTGCAATAGTCTCAACACTATTTTTAACAGCTAGGATATTATTCCTATTACATAATCGCCATACCAGTTTACGATAGTTGATCTGCTTTGATTAATTTATAGCGATAACACTATTATAACACAATCTAAAAGTAAAAATTGTAATCCTTTAAACGATACGCAAACTATTTAACTGAATTTTCTTATTTGAGGTACCTAATTTTAATTTAGAAAAAGAAGTTAAGCATAAAAAGATTCTTTATTCGTGAACTTATTTTAATCAATCATGTAACCAATAATAAGTAAATTATCTTTCAATAGTAACTATATTTTTTGGGTTAACTATTTGGACTATTGCTCCTCTGAACTTTTCTTCCTTTAAAGTTGTTTATTGAAAGTTCTAAATATTGCACGTTTGAATATAATATCGAATATTAATTAAAAATATGTTAAGTTGCATAAAATTTAATATTAGTGTATTTTTTTCATTAATACTTTTAGTAATATAACAATGCATATTGTTTCAGGTAACAGCCTTGGCTGTGCTCAGCTTGACATGCGCGAAAAACTCCACAGCGAAAACAAAACCGAAACGACAACTCGATAACATACGAACACCGCAGAACCTACAATATTCTTTAGTGCTGCCCCATTCCAGGGTTGCACATTTTCGTTCAACGTCAAGCAACCGAAGAATCTCGAATGTACCCAGAGGAAAGCTGCCGCCGTATGCAGTGCAAATGGAACCAGTGGTACAGTATTCCCAGAAGGATCCCCTGTACGACCCTACACTAAGTAACCTCGATGATACAACAGTAAACAAGAATGAAATTCACGCACAACCGAAAATTCTGAACATTCATGATCAATCGTCCGAAGCATCATTTGGACCTCCTTATGGTTCGTTGCCGACTGCTCCATTGTATAGCTATGAACCGCATCCCCGTTATATTGAAGCACCTGAACCTATTATTGAAATTATTATCAAAGAATCAAATGAATCTCTTCCCGCGCCTGCACCTCAACCCATTCAAAAGAAAAAGAAAGAACCAGTTCATGTTTTTTATGTAAAATACAGTAAAGACCCACACTCTAAAGACAAAGTAGTTTATGAGAAACCAATACCAGCTATTACCCCTCCATCAAACGAAGAAGATGACCATCATAATGAATATGTTACAGTGACCCCGGAACCTTTGTACTTGCCAACTCAAACGACTACTTTAAGAGCTATTATAAAACCAGAATCAGAGGTATATCATAGCGATAGTAGCGTCAAAGTGACGTTTGGAAGTGAAGGGCGTCACTATGGTACTCATAGAGAAGGTAATTCGCCACACGAAGATCATGAAGAAACTGCTCCTAGACCAGCAATAGCTTTACCGAATGCACAACCTACTCTCCAAACCTACAAATATTCTGCTTCTCCACAACCCCAGTACCATGAATCATCCGGCCGATCTATTCAACATTCTAACATACTGGCCGAACCTACTGCACAATCCTATAGATCTGAACCACAACAAGCGCAAAATCGAATTCAGTTTCAGCAACCATTTTTAGTTAATAACTATCAATTACCAAGGCAAGGTCCGTCTGTTGCGCCTTTTAGAGCACAACCTCAATCAGGCAGACAAACACCGTTTGCACCATCTCCTTCATTATCTTCACATCCAAGCTTTCCAAGTGCATCACCAAGTTCTCATTTTCCAAACGTTGCTCCGACTGTTCCAGGCCCGGTCAGTCCTAATTTTCCGGCGTCACTATCTAGACCAAATAACGCACCTCCTTTTCATAGCTCAGCATTTGGTTCCAGAACGCATTTTAGTAATCCCTCCAGAAACAACTTTCACTCGGGACCTCAAAGACCATTTCACCAAGGCCAACCTCAGTCGCCAACCTATTTCGACGAGCCTAAATATTTACAAGAAAATTATCACACAATTACTACTGAACAAGTAGAACCCCCTAAAGTTCAATTACTACCGACGAGACAAGCTCAAGTTTTTAATCCTAAACCCAGCGCTAGTACCTCTTCCGTAAAATTTTCAGAAACTAGACCACAACTTATTCCTTATAATCAACAACTGCCGCAACAAAGACCTATTCAGCAGTTTGACGCGGTTTCAAATAATCCTTCATTCTCTGTTAATCCTAGTAGACCACCTTTCTTTAATTTAAAACCTTCTCCTCCTCACATTGAGAATAGCCGAATTCCCTTCCAACCATCTCAACAACAATCTCAACAGTTTAGTTTTCATCAAGGACCTCAACCCATAACGAGACCAACTGTTCAAATACCATCTCAACAAACTGTCCAGACTCACAACTCATTTACAAGTCAGATTTCTCCTTCAACATCTTCAGTATCTCAAAATCAATTCCTTCCACAACCTTCGTCTTCTCCGTCACTTTTTAGCTTTCATCCTCAACCCTCACCGACTCCTATTATACAGCATAATTTTCAACAACAACAGCAGTCGGTGAATCAATTCCAACAATCGCAAACTCAAACAGAACGACCACCATCGAGCCAAAGTATTTTCCAAAGTCAATCAAATTTAGATCATCAACAAAATGTTGGGCACTTTATACCTAAAGGTGGAGAGCTAGTACCATCTATATCCAAATACGAGCAACATATAACAGTTGATGGACGTAATCCGGAAAATAATTTTGAAGGGGTAGGTGAAAGCAATCACCCTACACCTACTGCTTTAACTTCTCCACAACAATATTACCAGCAGCAACAGCAGCAGCAACAACAACAACAACAATTACAGCAACAACAAAATCAACAGCAACCGCAACAACAACAGAGACATGAGCAAGATCAGACAAAACAACAACAGCAGCAACAGCATGTTTTCGAAACTGAACAAGAACATGTCAGACAACAATTAGCGCAGAATGTTAGGAAACAGCAAGAAGAAATACAACGCTTACAGACTCAACTTCTTTACAATCAACAGCTTCAACAACAACAAGCGACACAATTTGAACAAAATCAATATAACCAATACAATAATAATTACAATCAACAAGAAAGATCGAGATCTCAGCCGTCTTATGTGTCCAGTACATCATCACCATTTTACCAATCAACTTCTAGAACTGTGGAAATTAAACCAACAACACAAAAATTCGTGTCTTCTACTATAAATTCTTTGCCTTCTTCACCAGAACCAAAAAAAGAAGAGAAAAAGAAACTCAATATTGAACTTCCCGATGAAGTACCTGATGACCTTCGCCAGCAACTGCTTTCTTCCGGCATATTAGATAATGCTGACATTAGTGTATTAGATTATGATAAAGTAGGAGAAACTCCTTTAGAATCATTACCTCCAGATCAATTAGCAAACTTCTTTGGTGCAGGAGGTGGCCAACAAATCGCATCAAGTGAGCACAAACCTGTTATTCTTAAACCTAATGGTGATCAAATTGAATCCAGAATTGATGATAATATTGAGGATGATGATCAAGAAATTGCTGCATCGGAAAATCTTGCTACTTATGTAGTAGCTCCACCTGCATCACCTCAAACAGTGGAGATGAAAGTTGTGCATTTTAACCCACATACATCAGAAGGTCAGAATATAGCAAAAAAATATGTTAAGGATGATGCTACTCAAATTGACCCAGTCGCTTTAAACGATAAAAAATATAATAGATATTTACCATTAAAAGTAAAAGGTAATCAGTTTCCTTTGCCAGATGTTTTAAAAGGAAAAAAAATTACATCGGTCGTAGTACTAGCACCTGTACAGACAGAAGAATTGAACGGTGAGCATAGCAGAGCGGAACGCGCAGCCACCGACAGCTTAAAAGGAATAAAATTTGTTGCTGGAGACAGTTTACATGATTTGCTTAAGAAACCAACGAAGGAAAACTTTAACAAATGGCTCGATACTGAAAAGAGAACAGCTACTGATGAACAATCTGTTATCTTGCTTGTGACAGAGTAAGTAAAAAAATATTTTTTAATATAGACTTACTTATTTTCAAACAACCTTTTCTATCGTATAAAAATTAATTAATTATGGAAATTAAAAAGAATGCTTCATTAACAGCCCACATTTCATCTTGTAATAATCGTTATGTGCTTTATGACCCAAATTTTTATTCATTGTTTAGTTTTTGGTACGAATACAATATACTGAAATCTTGTAGACAGGCAAATAGGTAAAAACCCTTTTTAATTAATAATAAGTAAAATGTAAATGTTCTTTTATTTAAAACACTATAAACATTTAGCGAAAAGTTTGTGATTAACATGAGAGAAATCAAGTAATTCTCTCTCACTCGCGACAACCCTATCGGTAGCAAGAACAGGAATTTCGAAGTTGTAAACTTAAATCCCCTATATTGTAGTTTTTTCGTCGCTTTACAGCAGCACCACCACTGATTGTACCGTGTGTTCCCAGAAAAAAGGAAAAATTCCTCTCATTTTAGTTTATAGACTCGAATTTAATTGCACTAATTACTTACTTCAATCTCTATTTTTAATTTTATTAAATTTCTTTCAACAATAAATTTTCTGTTTTCAGAAACGATGAACCAGCGGTAGACCGAGAAATATTTATGTATGATATAACATCGGGCAATGTAAACAAACTTAGCGGAGAGCTGTCTAATGCTTTTGTTGAAGCTGCTGAAAATAATTCATTAAGCAAAGACATCGAGAAATTAGCTATCGAAGGAGAAGGAACACCAGAAAATTTTAACAAGAGCGATGATCATGAGGGAGAGGGTTCAGAAAACGTGCCATTATTTGTAGATTTATCAGGTATAAGTTTAGATCATGAAGACAGCAAAGTATCAATTTCTTCAAGTTACAGTAAAACGAAACACGGCAGATCACTTAGAGGGGAATGATTCATCGCAACGCTCATAAGCGGTTGACCTTTGTAAATAGTGTAGTATTAGTGTTACTAAATTAAAACGACGTGATGTTATTGAAGTAGTCGTTATATTTGTATGAAAGTGATAATCGGGTTGTATAATATATTTTTTTAAAGAAAAAACCTTTTTTATTTGATCAAAGAATGTTGCCTTAGCCGTTATTTATTAACAGCATAAAAACTTTAAATAACCATAAGTGGTTCCGGTTTCTAATATAAAAAATATATACTATTATGTTTTCGGTATTAATATAATTTTCAGTACAACCAAACGTTATAATTACATGTAATGTAATCTATAATACACAAATATGGAATTTGTTGGGTGTTATAGGGAAGAGAGTCAATTTATAAGATTTTTCACTTTAATGTGTTCACAAAACACGTTCGACCATCTTTATAATTTGTCTTATTTGATGATTAAATGTATGACAATGAAATAACTTATCCTTCTTAAGGTAAATCAAAAGGTTTTCGCTAGATGGAGTAGCGAGCCGTTCCAGTTTTAACACAAAATCTTGTAAGCATTTTTTGAAAAATACTAATTAAATTCTTTTTTTTTTACCTAATATTATGTTGAAATCACATTTTTTTTTATCATTAATAATTTTTTTTAATTGCTACATCGATCGATTTTAAACGTTGTAACAGGCAACTTTAAGTAAATACGTCAAACATATGGATTATTTATTGTATTGTGTTCCTGCTGCACTGTGTGGTTTTCGTCGTCGCTGTTTTTAATGTTTTTCGATAATTGTTTTTAAGTTTTTTTACAATAATGATGGAAGGTTCACTAAGTAAATGGACAAATGTGATGAAAGGGTGGCAGTATCGGTGGTTTGTTTTGGACGAGAACGCAGGTCTGCTGTCTTATTATACGGTAAGTGACGTCTCTTTGGTTTTGGCGTCAAGTAGGAGATCGTATCTGACTGATCGTGTTTGGCAAGAAATATATATCAACTATAATTGGCATAAGCATGAAATTGAATATTAATTTACCATAATTTCTTTTATTAAAGTTTGTATTCCATACATCAAATTTAAGCAACCGATAAATTCTTTAAACAAAATTTTCATTAAAAATTTTAGTTAACACTCTAATATGAAATGTATCCAGTACATATTTTTTGGACATTACGTTTTTAAGTATTTCCTTATTTATACAACAAAGGAAATTGTTGTAAATATTGTACACTACCTATTAAAAAATTATACATCAACAATTGTTGAATCAACAGAAGTATATATTAAACTTCAATTTATAAATTCAATTTACAAGTTTATTTTATGTAACTCGTTTTAACTGGAGATGTATTTTTATGATTTTGAACTCACTTTTCTTTTATTTATAACTTTATGAGTTCCTTAATAAACTTTGACTTTTTGCAGTCTATTTGAAAAACATGTTAAACAGCACATTTCTAGATAATATTAGTGGTCAACTTGTTCATACTTTATTTAAAAACTCCACACACTAAGCCTTGCCCATTGGCATTTTATAGTTAAGCTGAAAGTATATAGTTGTAATAATTTGTTTGGTTATATTGTATTTTTAACTAATTATGTAATTCTTGTATGCAGAAAGATATTTTTGGTACAACGGTTTTTCATTTAAACATCAGGAACTTATTTAAACTTAGCACTACAAGACTCATATATATTATTTTAACTTTGATTACATATAAATTGCAAATTATTAATTTGAAAACTTAGCACATACAAATCTTAAATATTAAGGATGTACACAAACTGATTGACATTTATCTTAGTTTTGTTTTAACACCATTTACTTTACAACCATTCTGTGTCTTATTAGTGTAGTTTCGTTTAAAGAAATTATAGAACATGTAGTAAACAAATATAACATTAGGAAAATAAATTATAGTGATGCCTAGTGGGGCTGGACAACTGGGCAGGAATACTTGAGAGCTGTATATTATCATTAATGTGAACTGAACCTGAAAATGATTTAAGAAAATATAAATTAATAAATAGCAATACATTTAACTTTATAACTATATGTATTACAGTTTGCTTAAGATTGTAAAGCTATCTTTGACCAATAAATTTTTAATGTCAAAAAGATATTATGCTTTTGTAAACTTGCCCTTGGAGTAGAATCATCATAGTATCATTGGAAACTATAGGATATGCTACTACACGTGCTTGGAAAGTATCTGCAGAGGTTGATTTAAATTCTTCACCTTCCTCTATTTTTTATATTACATGATGACTAAAGTGTTAACATGATGGTAAATGATATGCTTGCCCAGAACAATATGATGCTAGTTAAGATGCTCTATGCAGCACCAGTTAGTTCTCAACGCCATGAGATAAGATGTTAAGTCTCATTACCCTAGTAATTTCACTACCATATAGTACTATTCAAACCTATTTTATTTGTTCGCTCAGACAATCTAGGTGCTAAACAATTATATATTATAATTTTAAAATAAACATACCATTTGCATTATAGTAAGCCACTTCTTATACTTAATAAGAAACGCCTTGACTGCAGGGCTTCCCTCTGATGAGAGCAAGTAGTAACTGTACATAATAACATGCACTGCGTTGTTGATCATCGGAGAAAATGAAGTAATGCCTCCTGGAATGAAACAAATCTAGAGATTATTAATTTTCTTTAGTTTTATCTTGTATAAGTAATAGATTAATTTTTTTTACAATGAAATAATTTGTGTTATATATCCACATTTTTGATTATTAATAGAAAATATATAAGTTATTCTTAAAGAAAACACATTTTATGATTGTTTATGTTGAGTAATTTATTAGACTTATCTTGAAAAGAAAAGCAGACATTCTGTAAACCAACTTTAATTACATTACAGAATAAATTATTTAAATATATGATAACCTATGGATGGAAATTAAAGTCAGATTGAAGAGCATTCTATGAAACTGTGAATTGATATTTAGCTATTACACATTAACTTTATTATGGTAGGTCATTAACTGAAAATAAACAAAATTCAGTTTAATGTATAAGATAGTTTAGCAGTTTTATGGACTTTATTCCATAAACAAACTCAAACATAGTTATTGTGAATTTTTATGTACATGAGTTATTAGTTTACACTATTCAAAACATTTTAGTCAAGAAAGATGAGAATGTAAACTGATTGTTTGATTACTTAGAAGAAGATAGTTTATATTCTAGGATATGAATACTCTCTACTGTCCCTTAACTATATGTCATGATAGATAGATGGATAAACTCTTTATTGCTCATAATATGGTACAGTGGATAAACTTAAATAACTTAACTTATAATCTAATTGTGGGCAAGTGCAGCCTTATTGCTATAAGTGATCTCTTCTAGGCAGCCCAAAGGACATTACTAATGGTTAACAAGTACCAAAAATATCCAAAACAATGTTATAATTATTGACCCAAAGTGATTATTTTAACTGTGACTTGCAATAAATATTTTACGCTGTTACTAATTCATAGTCAGCTTTTTAAAATTATCATAATCAGCAAAATGACTCGTCCGCTGCTGTCATCCAACGGCTTCACCAGATTATCTAGCGATCTTGTAGGTGGTAAATTTATAATAATTATCAGTAGGTACAAGTCCACTGCTGGACAAAAGCCTCCACCAATAATAGGTGGATTTGGGCCATCTCTCACAAAAGCATAGTTGTGGGCAGTCAGAGCCTTGTTTGTTGATTAGCTGGGTACACCATGAGCAGGTGAGGTTGGCTTGGGTCTCGTGAGGTGTTGTGTGAGACCTCTTACACCCATTGGAATGGAAAATTTATACAAAAAATCGATTTATATTTAAAAATAAATACGTTAAGGTAAAGTATATTAAACATGTTCAGTCTTTCGCATTGCGTGTTTTAATCCTAACGTGTGTTGCTGTTACTGGTAACAATATTCAAACAAAATTGGACTGTGTTCCATATTAACAAAGTCCATTTTATAATACATATTTGTCATATAACACTTTCACGGCTGTTTGTCGATGAAGCGATAGAACAGGATTAGAATCTTGAACTTAAATCCGATTATTATTCGAGTGCTTCCATAAGTATTGTATGATTTGATCTATACTAATGACGTCACATAGATCTATATTTATTTTTTATTTATTTAAACACTCCAACAGCAATACATACAAAACATTCAAGCTTAAAATTAACAATTGTAAGAATAGGTACTGGTATGTAAGCCAGTTACAGGCGTGTACAGCAATCTCTTAAAACACTATGATATGTTAAAGCAATCCTATTCAAATTTGGTAAAAATGGTTAAATTTAGATGTTAACAAAATGACAAAAATACATATGAAAGAAAGAACTTACAGGATATTAGTTATAATTTTTTTCACAATAAAAAAAATCATCCCATGGACTTTGCTATTTAATAATTAAGTATGTGTTATGATAAGTATTAAGGTTATTTTGGATATTTAAATAGGAATAAGCAATTGTTCTCCCACAATCTGCATTGGGCCAGCGTGGTGGAAAACTGCCCAAATCCTCTTGCTATTGAGGATAGGTCTATGTTCAGTACGGGATGTCTGTAGGCTAATGAAGAAGCTATTGTTAATAAGTATAATAATTTATCGTGTACATAAAAAACTTATGGATACAGTGGAAAAATGATATTTTCATTTAAATTTATATCAATAAATAAGACAAAAAAAATCGTTTTGAGACTAAACCTAAGAGACAGTCATCACAACAGTGACTATTTTGTGCCTTCAAAGAGTCTTCTTGCAGATGATAAGGATACTGCTTAACTTAACCCATTACCGCCCTCTGTACTTGCACAGGTACAACACAACTACTTAATCGATAAATTATGTATTTTATCTGTGGTAAGTGTTGAAGGTAGTTAGAAATTACAAATCTAGATGACACTAGTTACCACATAACAAATAAAAATATAGCATATTTTATCCCTTATGGACTAATAAATAGAAAAATATACTGCAGTTTCATTTTAGGCGTTAATGGGTTAAAGGCTCATTCTATTTGGTATTCCAAAAGATATCTAGATAGATTTTATTGATGGTATGTCTTCGTCACTAGAGAGCGTCTAGGTAGGTACCACCACAGCTCCTATTGAACCCGACAAATAGTAATGTGCAAACATTACTGTGTTCCAGTTTAAAGGGTGCTGTATGGTAGTGAAATTACTGGGGTAACGAGACTTAACTCACGTCTCAATGTAGTGCTATATGTACCATCTTAACTCATTGACTGCAACGCTAATTTAGCGCGTCTTGCCCTTAACGCCTCCGTTTTATTGTAAAAAAAACATGAAGTTTTACAGAATATAATAATATTAAATTACTGATATAATATTGCAATGATATTTACAGTATTTTTATTGAAAAAAAAAACAGTACGATATAACTCGTAGCTGGCAGTTTTGGTACAGACGTTTACTACGTGATATCTCGTAGTTGACAGTCAATGGGTTAACTAAAGCTTTGATGTTATGAGAAAGGATTTCACTTACCATCAGGTGAGCACTTTGCTCGTCTCGTCCCATAAGTAAAAAATAAATTTACATGTACATTTCCCAAATATCTGTACTTAGTATTTATTTTGTTATCACACGGTTTTAAATACGTTGTAGCTAGTAATACTAATATATTGATATTAGTAATTTAATTAACATCTTAAATATCAAAGCTAGGAGCATAATATAGAATTTCAGTGTACACGTGAAATATTATTTTCCTTAAAAAAAAATGTTAATCGATGGTAATATCGCGGAATATAGTTTACGTGGAAGCCGTAAATCAGTTACATGGAGCTGTTACGTTATAGTGCTGAAGCCGACGCAAATGCTCCATATTAAGATCGTAAACAATACTTTACGACTTTAATATAGGTTAAATATAACTTATTTATGAGCAGTAAATGTTAATCAGTGGTAAATTAATAAACAGGCATGGCACGTTGCTAGAAGAGCAGTATGTAAATGGGTCAGTAAGGTCCGTATATAAGGCCGAGGAAGCTGCTGTACCGATCATCGTGGAGATTATTATATCATATATTATAGAAATTTTATCATATTATAGAAATTCTTCTACGAAAAAATTGCTAATTCCGAAAATTAACAACTTTTATGGCAAACGTACTTATCGCTACTTAGTTCCCACACTCATAA
>DWLS01005868.1:0-12236 GCA_018246255.1 Pachliopta kotzebuea | reverse complement strand
CCTCTCGGGCGCCGTTCGAGTTGCAGTAATAAAAAGGATGGCGCCTGAGAGGCGCCGTTCGGGTGCAAAGGGTTAACTTCCGGTGAAGAAATACATCTTAAAGAAACCGTCAAGATCCAAGAACTAACGACTCCAGTGGACATAACATTCGCCAACCCTCATGACCAGTGTGAGAGAAAACGTCCCCCAGCAATAGGATAAATAACACGGCTGTTTATATATATATCGTTTAATAATTGTATACATAGTTATTTAATGTTAGTGATTTTTTTCATGTACAAATGTTATTTGTGACCTTTTTACGAAATGTCGTTGTAATTAATATATAGTAAGGGTTTAACTCAAAACTTGTCAAATTAAGTCGAGCTTTGTTTTTTGCTTACTTAATGCTAAATCAAAATTGGCTTTATTATTTATTGAATATCGGTTTATATTTAACCATTGTTAATATTGTTTTGTTTCATTCCATAGTTTTATGTGATGTAAATGCATTAAATATTTATGTGATATACAACTCCGTGTTTCATTTCAAAACATTTAGATATAAATGAAAATAATCCAATTTGTACGAAACTCTTATCATTACTGATGAAGGCTGTGTACCAATTATGTAGAATTCTTTTAGTTATGGATCATAACTAAAAACAGCTATTTCTGTTGCAAGACAGTAGTGCGCAAACATTAATGTACTGCGATTTAAAGGGCGTTGTAGCTCATAAGATTACTGAGGTAACAAAATCTCTAATAACACTAACTTTACCAGTTGTATAACTATACCTATTTCAACCAAAACTTAATATATTTGAAATGAATATATATGAATTAATACAAAGTTCATATAGTTATTGTTTTGATTAAATCTATAAAAGTCATGATATCATTACAGAAAGAAAATATTTCATGTAGAAACATTTTTAAATTGAATTTGAAGGACCAGTCAATTTGACTGGTCTAGTAAATCTAGTGTTAATAATCTAATCGCCGAATATAATATGGTAAAATATATAATATTACATGTGGCGCAACTTCTCATAAGGCAAGGGTACTCGTTTCTTCAAAGAAACATTCATAATTAATACTCTAGTCCATGTAGAGTAAGCCTACTGAGTTCGTTCTATATATCTACCGCTATAACAGCATTCCGGTTTACTAGATGTCAATATATACGAGCCAGATACTTCGTTATACATGGCCTCATTGTAACTCGGATCATGTAAAATTGAGACAATAAAAGGAAGTTAACCGTACAGTTTAAATAAATAACCTAAAACATTACGGTTTTGTATATTCCTTTGAAATGAAAACAACAAAACTTATTATATCATTTATTCTGTTGCATTTGATTACAAATGGTAATACTAGTTGAAATGTGATTTAATACTTTCTACTTTGGTTCTTAGTTCGTGCGACGAGTCTTTAGCTAAGTCTGGGGCGTACGTCTGATAGATATCCTTAAGAATTTTCAGTTCGTCTGGTTTATTTATTTCTGTAAAAAACAAGATTAATTTATATAGTAATTTTTTAACGCAAAAATTAAGGTTTGCTTTTTGTAATATTACGCACCTTTTAACTGTTTAATTAATATCTCTAAAATGATGAGTGCATCTCTCCTATGCCTCACCTGGTTGCTGTTTTCTGAAAAAAAAATATAAATTACCCATCAATGAGGAAACAGTATATGGACCCATTATTTTGAAAGAGGTGTAAATCCATTTTCTTTTGTTCCGAGAAAATTAAAGGTTAGCATATTTGTTGATTTTAAAAATACAGGCAAATCATAAGCAATTTCATTTACCGACCGATTTTAAGTTGTACAAAACATGGGATTTTTTTTAGAAATTATACACGGACATATAAAAAATATACATTAAATTAACCATGTACGTGATAGCTAATTTTTATCAAAAATGGACTTACACCACTTTCAAAATAAACAGTCTATATACTTGCATATTTTGAACTATTTCATCTATTATTATATAACGTTGTATCTAAATATAAAGATTATCTACCGCACCTGTTTATAATCAGTTAAATCTCCAATTATCTTTTCTCACACCAATTTTAAACAAATAAAGTTTAATGTCTTAGTCCTAGTAATTTTTAAAAATATCATTACAGCTTTGAATAACAATTCTTTTATTATATGAAAACATAAAAATCCTTTTTATTCCGACTTTCAGTCTCATACAACACGACACTTTCTAAGACTACACTTTCACCTATCTTCCGTGGTATAGGAAGGTTATTAGCGTGTCAAACAATGCACTAAATAATTTAACATTAAATACAATTAGTTTGATATTCAACAATACGATTTTTCGTAAACTACATTTGAAAATCTAATATTTTTTGAATAACACGAAGCGAAAAGTCGAGAGGGACGTTTATCTGATGTAACGCTACTCAGGATGGTATACACTTCACCACAGAGAACCCATGAAAGAAATAACGATGTCTCGTTACAAGAGTAAGTTTATCAACTACAAATCCCTTCAAAGCGGAAGAGAGTAATATTTTCACACTGTTGTATGGTGGTGTATACTACGAATTCCGATAACAGGCTTACCACCAGTGAAGTCACCGCGTCACCGCGACCTGTTCTCGTACTCCGAGTACGGAATTAGGTTAAGGTACAGTTTATATAAGTATCTATTGTATTATCTCTCCACCTTTCTCTTCCTACTTATATCTCTGTCCATCTCTTCTTCCCTCCCCTGATCCTCTTCCCTCGGCTTCTCCTCTCCCTTATATTAGCTTAATATTTTCAGCTTGCGGAGTCCGGATCCGCGAGTCCTGTGTTCGACGAAACCCTCACGGCCATTATAGTGGCCGAGGGCACCATCTCTTCTTTCTCCTGCCCTGGTCTCACTTTATGTAGGGTCGGCACAACATGTTCTTCTCTTCCAGTCTCGCCTATCAGCCGTCATCTCATCGGTCCAACCGAAAATCGGAGAAATGATGTCAACGGTCGGTGTAAGTCCGAAGGCATCAACATCATTCGAGAAAAAAAAGGTTTTATTAGGAGCTATTACATACTGAGCGTGTAGTCGACGACTGTGGCCACGTGTGCGGTGACGCTGGCGATCGTCTTGTCGCGTGTGTTTGGTGCGAGGTTGTCGGTGTCCATCGGCTCGCCGCCGTCGCGCAGCACGGCCAGCCGCTCCAGCACGCGAGCAATCGACGTCAATATCGCGAGCTGGGTTGAGCGCGTCGACGACGCGTACGACTGCGCGCAATGCTCGAAGAACAACTCTTGGTACTTATCTAATCAAAGCAATTACAATCCTTATTTAAACGACAATGTCCGTTCCTCAACAATTTTCAATCTCTTGAACTACAATGTGTAGGAGCTGGTGCTGAAATTTGTCATACAGACAGATCTCGCTTAGATAAGATCAGAGCCGTTGGAATTTTGTTGGTATGTGGTCGGGATCCCGAGTTGTGGGTGCACAAAGTTTCAGAATTTTGTATGGGCCACTTGTATTATTTAATTACGCTCAGACCCAGACTCCACATAGATGTTTGTCCCCGGAAAAGTAAACTAAATAAATTTACTAACTCTTAAATTTCTCTATTGTATAGTTACATATCGAAAAGAATTCATTTGGAATATTACCGCAACATATTGTTTTTAACAAAAAAACACATACATTTTGTTAATGAAAATTAAATGTTTTTTTTATATAAGTGGAATGATATTATTGATTAAAACTTTGCTAATACCTTGCGTTTGCGGATCCTTGGGCCAGGCCTTTCCCAACAGCTCGTACGCAGCCTCCTTTAAGGCAGTCAACTGTTCCCTGCGACATCTAACGCCTTCGTTATCTTCCTCGTCCGAATCCTTGTTCACTGAATGCTCGTCCTGTCCACGTAAGAAAACACAATTATATAATAACACGGCAACATAAATTCGATTGTTGACGATGGACGTTTTCAAACAATTTAATATTTAAATAATTTACAGTTTTTTTAAATTATAACAATTAAAACTAACAGAACAAAATCCAGCTCTTATTATTAAAAAAGGTTCATATAAGAAACTTTACAAATTTTTAATAGGTAATTAAAGGCTAGTGGTTAACATATCGTTCTACAAAATAAAAACATTTATCTTTAATTTTAGTAGACTGCTAGTCTTTTAAGGCAGTTTATGATTTACCTTTGAGAGGATAACCTTGACGATATCATACACGTGGTCGAAGACGTCGCAGTTGACCGCGGCGAGGGCACAGCCGAGGGCCCCGATTGCGTGCCGCTTGTACACCATCTCCTGCTTGCGGCACTCGACCAGCAGTGCGTTCACACACTCACCGGCCAGTGCCGAATTGATAGGAGCCTCACCCTGTTTTACACTGACACAGATAACAAATTATGTAGCACATATATAGACCATCGGAACTAAAAAATAGTGCAGTGTTGCTTATAATACTAACAACAAATAAATATTTACAAGCGTATCACTTATCACCATGTGAACGTATTGTCTGTCCTAGAGACAAAGAAGTCCCTTCTTTCAAAGAATTCGTTTCACCGCGTAATTTGAAATATAACTATATATTGTAATAAATTACTGTTTAAGTTCGTAGATATCAGCCTTTTTTTTTACGCGGGGGGATCCTTTTACGGACGTTCCGCCGGTGCCCTGGGTGAGCCCGGAGGGGAGTGTGGGACTCGGCCTGAGCGGCCCCTACCCACTAAACCTACCGCGAAAGCCATCAGTCGTTATGAATGGGATGCCCCGGATCAGTCAGTGACAGGGCATCCCAACGAGATATCGGCCTTGTTGCTATCGCGTAAAAGTCTCAAATCTTTTCTTACCTAAATTTTCGTTCTTTTTCATCTCTTTTAGTAGATGTCACACATAAAATATTTCTGTAAATGTTTCCACTTCCTTGCCTTCTCGTCCGACCCCGATATAGATTTTTACTAAATCATCAGACAATTATTGTATTACAGTTAATTTTTTTTTATTCCGGTACTTACACACACAACTCAGCTAACGCGTCCACTACGTGCTGTTTCCCGTCGAAAGTCTTTCCATGTATGGCGGCTAGCATAGCACGTATGAACAGCTCGCGCTGATCGCCAAGACCACTGGACAACTCCTTGCATATGGTCTTTATAGCAGCCGCTGCCTACAATACATGTAAAACATGCTATATACAGACAAATATTCATAAGGGTGAGCATATGGATCACTAAACATGACTTCGTGATAGGCACGAATGATGAACAACCAAGAGGCCCGGATATTCGCAGGCAGGTTAGAACCTCAGTCTGAATACAGCAAGCTAAAAGCAAAAAAAAACCTCCAAGATATACACTTATACGCCGAAACACATTAATGCGATAATGACAGCTTAACTGTAAGAGACCGCAGACCACACGTTCTAGGTTGGAACTATTTCTTCGAAGCTACCTGAATATTTACTATCCTTGATGTAAGCTATCTTAATAAGAGTAATGTGTTCCGGCAATCATACTTAGGACAGCCGAACCAGTATTCTGAAAAAATCACTACATTATTTATAACTTTACTATACTAGTAGTGTGAAATATAAGCAACATATTAAAACTATCGGACACTGGTTTACCTGTATCTTCTTGGTCCAGCTGCTGGAAGCCAGCGCATTCTCGATCTGACCGCGTAGCGCGGATAAGTGCTGTTTGATGCCACTCTCCCGCGCCGGACTGATGTCTGTCCATAGCTCCTCAAACATCTCCACTGTATTCGATTCTAATAAAAATGTTATCATTAAAAAAATAACGTATTAACTTATCATTATAAAAAAATTCGGAATATATTTCGCATTGCATGAGCACAAATAGCACAATGTTTGGAAACGAAAGTGGCCTCTTATAAGTCAATACGGGTTAGCGGAAATTGCATCCTCTCCAAAGCTGTCCTTCCGGAAAACGATCGGTTTCATGAAGGAATTTTCCTTTACCGCGCATTACATTCGATCGCATTTAAAACTGACCATGGTAAACCAAACTCACCTTCTTCTTTAGGTGCGTGCATTGCCAGGAATACAACGGGTGCAAGAACGTCCTCGTTATCCTTTATGTGGTCTATTTTAGCTTTTGCGACAGATTTTAACGTTAAAGCGATCGCTGAGCGCGAGATGTCGTCTTCCTTCGACTCATATAAGTTTATCAGCTTTTTTATTAACTTCTCTATTGAATGGCTCTAAAAAGGCAGAAAACTTCAGGAACAACATATTCTTAATTTTTTTTGTGTCTTTGATGAAATGACAAAACGTATGGAACGTTTATCTTACAATAAGTAATACTCTTATCTGTAACATTTTGTCGCTAATTGGGATGACACTAACTGCATCACACAACATGCTCATAAATTTGGAACAAGATGTTTAGTATCATTACCCCAATAATTTACAACTACAACCCCTTTCAAATTGGAACACAGTAACAGAGCTTAAACACATTTTTGCTAATGACTTGTAAGACAATAGTGCCGCTGTCTAGATAGTACTGTATCTAGAATAATAACCAATTAAATTAGTAGTAGTGTAGGTAGTAATAAAAAACATAGAATTTTTAGGTACCCTTACCTTGGCGAATGCCGAAACCTGTCCGAGTGCCTCCGCATAGTTCTTCCTAACCGTCTGATTCCTGTCAAAAGTACCGTTCAACAAGTTGGACATAATCTTCCCGGCAATGGGCTCCAGATCAGCCCGCAAGTAGTGCGCAGCCAGAACAATAAAATGCGCCGAAGCTATTTTGGTACCGAGTTGCGGAGACTTAATGAGCTCTAGTATCTTTGGGAGCATTTCCTTCATGCTGTCTATAGTGATATGCGGCATGCACTGTCAACAATTTATTTCTTTAGTCTTTATATAAATGCAAAATAAAATATAATTAAAACTCTTGTCTGTTCCATGTGTGCACTAATAGCCAAATTTATAAAAAAGATTTAACAATATCACATAAGATTGTTAATAGTGAAGAGTGCTGGCCCTGAATACTCTGGCCAATATATTGACACACACACAGCAATGCTGTTATGGCTGCAGATATTCAATTACAATATAAAGGTTAGGTCACCAGTATTCGAAAAAACTCTTCCATTAATAATATCTTACATGCGGCTTCGGAATCGGACAATGTTACGTAACAGGTGCGTGGTCACTTTTCCTCGAAGATAGGAAACAACGATGACAATATTGGTAAAGCTCAAATAAAGGAACTCTAGAAACAGCTACAAATAAGATTAACGGTTGGAAATTAATGGTTGTTAATACAAATATACCTTGACGACGGTGTCCGTGGTGTAGTGCTGCCGAGCCGCGTTGGCACGCAAGTCGTCAAGGACCTCTCGCGTCCCAGTGTCTGCAAGCGCGGTGCTCAGGTACGACAGTTTAGCAGATTCTAGATCGCCTGCCGCACACAACAACGCCGGCACCAGCCGCGGCAAGAAACCCGAGAGCTGCTCTCCGCCAGATGTCACTAGTTTTGACACCGTTTGAAGACTGCAATTTTTTTTATTCGATGAGCTAAGCATAATTTTCATATAAATTTATATTCATAGCCTTGTATTTTTAATAAAAATAGGGAAGTTTCAGCGACATAAATAAGTCTAGTTTATGTATTGGATGTGTAAATTCTTATGTTGGTAAGATACTTGAGCACACTTCATCGGCCAAAGCCTAATTGTCATTTAATACCATGAGAAGTTAAGCTGAAATGTTTCCTAATATCACATAATTATAAGTAAAAGGTATCTTACCTAACGCTCCTTACTTCCTTGACTAGGTTCGTGATGCCCGTTTCGAGCAATACAGGTAATATAGCTGACACTACTTGTTTTCCGTCTTTACCTTGACTTGCGTCCGCTGCGTGAATACACAACTAAAAAGAACAAAAACAAAACTTCTGATTCTATTTTATATTGCCATAATTTAGTTAAAATTTCGAAACAAACTAATTAATTCATTAATATTAAATTTTTTTTAATTCAATTAATATTTCCTAATTTTCATTTCAAAGTTCCCAGAAGCATCATACAGAAAAATAGGTAGATCTAGAAGTCTTCTACAGTTTTTTTTTGTGGAATTTAATACACTTGCTATTTACAGATGAACACTGTTAAAAGTAATTACCTTAGACAGAACATTGGCGGTAGCGGTGGCAGCTTGTCGGGTACCTTCATGAACATCGTCCATCACCCTGAATAGTTGGGACCAGATCATAGGCAACTGTTCCAGTGAATCGTGCAGACTCTTGGCACCTCTGAAATTATATGGAATTTGTTGTTTAAATTCTATTTAAAGATATTCTACAGCTTCCATCTTAATGGCATTTAGGGTAATAACCGTTAACATTTTGTGACATGGCGCATCGCTAACCATCAGATGAACGTTCTGATTGTCCCATCGCTTCACCGAACATTCAAATATATTATGAATTTCTATAAGATGTGTTAAATTTGAACTAACCAGTAAAATTATTATATTTATAAGAACATACATATTAATTCATTTCAATTCTCTGTATTAATAAATATATTTATTTTGTACAAAACTCAAAAATATAAACAGCTTATTGCTGTAATACAAAAAGTGATTAATTTTAAATATAAACTTAACATCTTCATAATTCAAACCTCAACAAATCTGCCAGAGCGTTACAGCATGACATCCTCACTCTCCATTGGTTTGACGTCAAATTGGCCACGAGATCATCTAATATTTCCTTATGATATTTATGGACCTATATTAAACATTAAACGTATAATAACCATTTTAATATCATATAGCATTCTTAACATAATTTTATTTTGTCGACCATCGGTGTGGAGATCTTTGGAGGATAATGTACATCAGTGAACATATAAACCGGTGATTATAGTATATGTTTCTTTTATTACATATTTTATTTATTTACCTTCACAAAAGAATAATTTTAGAGACGAGTCAAGTTTAGTAACGATTAAAATATTTTTATTCTAAATGACTGCATAACTGTATAAATAAACACTACATTAACGAAATTTCTTGGTATTGAAATATAGTATTATTAAAAATAATTACAACGTGTTCAAAGCGCACTGAGTCGAATCCATAAAAAAATAAGAAATTTTATATCTTTTGCTTGTTTGTACACATAACTAAATATTATTTGGGAAATTTATAGATATTTTCCACCGGTCTCTTCATGGCTGTTTACAAAATATATTCTATTACAAGGATTTTAGTAAGTTTTTATGGTGTCAGTCCATCAGATTTGTAATCGATCATGTTGTATTTTGACATCCACCCTGCCTGACATTTCGCGACCACGACCACTTTGTCAAGAGTGGACTCGGAAGATATTACATAATAAAGAAAATATTACGATAAAATTTTCCATAAATCTAATATAATTAAGGAAAAAATTGTTTACGCTAGTTAAAATGAAGAAAAATCACAATCATACGGTTTGCTGAGTGTTTGGCACGATGGCGTGCCAGATGCTGGCCATGGAGTTCTGTATACGCGGGGTGGGGTCGAAACGGTAGCGGTACAACCGAGGCACGATCTTCGGGAGGTGCTCTGAGAGCTGAGCGCCTGCTTGCAGCGCGATGGAATGGAAACCAAAAGCCGCACCTGCACGACATAAAATCATTACTCTTATTTCAGTTGTGTCATTACATAGTACACAACAAAATTTTATATTGTCAATATGATATTCACATATATTTGTTTATATTTGCGTTGATAGTAAACAGGGTTATTTGAAAATAGTGTATGCGCAAAAAAGACCTGAATTTTTATTCATATTACCAGAGCAACCGCGATATTCACATTAAGGTAAGCGATACATACGCCTGCCCATAACAAACCAATTAAATTAAATTAAACAGTTCAATTAAAAGTCGTCAATAAGCAAGCACAAACATCATTCGCGATGTGTCAGTAACTTACCTTTCTTAGAATTCCATACTGAATTGTGATGCGCGAGATGCATAAATTTGTACAAAAGATCAGGTTGATTCAGATCCGACGCAAGAGAACAAAGCTCCTTGTATGTTGATAAATTTCCTCTAAAAACATAACATTATAATAGCGAAAAATCCATCTGAACTTATATTTTCAAATTAATTTTATGAACATTAAATGCTATTTCTAAGTAGGTCATATTTAATGTACGTTATACTTTAATTTATATACATGTATATATATACATAAATAAACTACTACTAATATTGCAAATAAAACCATTGTATTGAAAAGTTGAAAATAAATAATTTAATAACCAACCCAGTAGGAGCCTTCCCTAGCTGACCCTCTTCGAATATCTTCGTGTCGTCGGTTACCTGTGCAACAGATCTTTTTCCACTGGTCAACTGTTCTATAATATCGCCAACGAGCGCTTGTTTATTGTTCTCATCAGAATTTTGATAGACCAAGCTAAGTCCTTTGCTAGCGACGTCTTGTACAATATCTATATAAAAATTCATTTATATACAAACAGTAAATACCGAAAATCTACCACTACTACCAGTGCTAATACCAAAAAATGTTTAAAAAATATATGTAAAACAAATTTAATTAATGTTTTGAAAAAAAAATTTGCTTATCTCAACTCACCGCTATTTTCTGAAAGGAAATCCATGAATACACTTTGCAATATCTGCAAATTGCTCTTAATTGGTTCCCTTTCAGAGCAATTCTTTAAAAGTGCAAGTAACCAGATGCTTGTCGCCTACAAATATTAACAAAAATAAGAATAAACAGCCTTATTAATTTTCCTACAACTGGGATTTAAAGTCTGCTTTTATAATGAAAGAATCAAGACTATTTTTATCTATCATCTTAACAAAATGTATTGAAGGAAATCATATAAGAGTGTAGGTAATAATTCCGTTGATTTATTATTATCCAGCATAAAATGAGTTTGAAAAGCAATGGTATGGACTATAAGTAAAAGACTTATATAGTGCATTGCCTGCAATATACAAGACTTTTTATTAATACAACCAAAGGACTAAGCGGTGTAGAAATCTTTGGACGGGCTTCTATCGGTTGATAGCAGTGATGACAATCAAATAAATGACTTCGTGAAGAAGGCAATGAATACCTGTCTTGAATGTGGATGTGGATGTTTGCCAATCTTGAACAGTTCTTGCAGAAGCCATTTCAAAAGTTCATCATTTTCTTGCAATGCCTCTCTATCTTTTATTTTTGCTTCGCCCTGTAGAAAATAATATAAGATGCAGAAAGGTGTCCCATAAAAAATCTCTTGAAAAATATAATTAAGATCACCGGCATAACACAAAAATATTGCAGTCACAAGTGGCAAACGATGGGGTATATGTTTGTAATATAGAAAATTAGTTGATGAGGCCTTTTCCTTGAGGTGGACGTCTTGCGACTACCAATATCTACTAATAATATTGAACAATAAAAACTTACATCTTTTGGCAACTCAGTCCAAAGGTCCCTATTTTCGTTAGAGTTTATCCCCTCCACGCATAATACCAATGACTCACCAATTTGTAAGTGAATTTCGAACTCTTTACTCTGTAACAAATGGCAATAAGTAGAATACTCGTTCCAAGTCATTTTATTACGTATTCGAAGAAAATTTTCATTGACAATTACAAGGTATTAGTTTATTTTCTGAATTGTATTTAGTCGGGACATGAGAAAAAATCCTTATTTGGTGTATCTGCATGGGGTAACACTTGACTTCAGTTTCGTATGATGTTAAGTGACAGTGAGTTTATGTATGGTGGAACCACGGAAATTTAAATACGTACGTCTTTTGCCATTTGTAGAAAGCCTCTCATAATCTGTTTCGCAAATGGCAACCTTTCCCCGCAGCACATCAATCCTAAAGTAAACAACGCCCTTTCCTTAACCTTCGTGGGTAACGTGGGGTTGCCAACTATTTTAAATAGCCTCTCAGCTACAGTGTACTTTGTCACGTCATCAGTTTCAGGGATTGATCCTTTTTGTGTTGTAATAAAAGGATTATCTGATTGTAATAATGCTTCCTGTCTTTGGTTTGCATTTGGTAATGGTAGCGCGCTGCATCTCACTAACAAGGATATTGAGCTACAAGACGCACTAACTAGCAACGTTTGCTGATTTGCAAGTAGTTTACCTGGAAACATAAATTTTACATATTGAGCTATAAAACATTACAAAGAAGAGTCGCCCGTGAGCCACAGTAGTGACAACACGTTCGATCGAGCTCCAGCCAGCTCTCGTTCGCTGTCCGCCCGC
>DWLS01005867.1:0-12238 GCA_018246255.1 Pachliopta kotzebuea | reverse complement strand
TGATTGATTGTTTGACTTATTTAACTAAAGTGATTCTTTTTAATTGTCGCGAATCATCTATCGCGCCGATATATATATACAAATTGTATTATTATCTCATATTATTCTCAAAAATCTTACTACCCACATCAACATCTCACCTCTCCAAAGGTTGGCTGGTGGAGAATGCCTGCTGGCATTAAGCTCGCCTTTTGTGTAACTTAGTTTAAAGATTATATAATAAGGATTAAAAAAGAACAACTCAGGTAATTTTGTAAATTATAAGAACCTCGACACATATTTTCAGTGGAGCCCAAAACAAAACAAAAATTTGCAATGGTCTGGACACAATCCAAATCCTAATTTAATCTGTAGATAACATCTTATTACTATTGATAGGTCTCTGTTGCTACAGACCGTCTAGGTAGATACCACAGCAGCTTCTATTCCTACCGCCAAATAGTAATGTGCAAACATTACCGTGTTCCGATTTGATGGGTGCTGTAAGCTTGTGGAAATTACTGGGGTAACGAGACTTAACATTTACGTCTCAAAGCCACGGGAGCAGTAAGGTGCTGTATATAGCATGTTAACTAGCACCACGTTGTTGGTGAATGCCTCGCTCGTCCTTGTTGCCACTTCAAAAAAAATGTGTGGCTAACGAAATACACAGATACATTTAAGAAAAAACATCAAAAAACAGTGGACTCGTCCGGTGTGTACACAGTGTTAAATGTTTTTTTTTAATTTCGTATCCTCGTATAGTAGTACAGAGAATTACTTTTCTTTTATTTCCCTGACTTCACCTTTTTCTACTTTCTTCTGTCATTCGTCATCACTTCCATTCATTTTACATTTCCTGCATGTAGTTTTCTCTCTTACCGATTTAATCGCCGCATTATATTCTTATTACATTCCCCCTTTTCTTTTTCTTTACATCATTTATTTCTTTCTAATAATTACTATCTTGTATACTTATATATAAGTTTTTCATAAACATTAATGATCTTTATGCGTTGTTACATTTTAAATGTTTATATTGTTTTGTTTAGTTTTACTGTCTCTCCGATTATCTCCTTACAGTATTTAAAAATCAGCGGCGACTTCGGTCTTCACTCATTTTTATTATTATTATTTGTTTCCCTTCGTGTTGTTAGTTTTTCCGGTGCATTCTTTTGTATACCTTTTTTCATTCCTTTCCCTAACTTATTCTTCTCTCTTTCACTCCGCAGGTTTTCCATCTTTCACACCTACTACTTACCTTTGTCCTCATCTACGCGTCGCCTCACAAACATTTACCGCATTTTTTAATTTAGCAATTTATCCCTATTCTTTATCTACATTTCTCCTTCCTTCCTTTATTTACATCTCTGTCATATTTCTTCTATTAATTTTATCTGTTTAACTTTTTGTTTTAATTCTAATTTGTCTCAACAGTGTTAAATGGTTACCAATAGCCGTGCGAAAATCCGTGTTTGGAAACCCTGACTTAAATATATCACCGTGTACAGAGTGGGCGAGGTCTAACATCTTCTTCACAATATACCAAACGGAATAAAACACATTTGTGGTCGAATTGCTTTTATTTCTCAAAGTGATTACTAGAATTAAACACGTGACCATTTGTTAGCTGTCGCTTTATACATGTTACATACTAAACGTACAAAATAACATCACGCACTTAAGTATACGATGCACATAACTATATGTATTTATATGTTATGTATCAAATTGGACAGAGAGGTAACTTCACCGGCCATTCGGGCTCGCGTACAAAATGTTTAAAGCACGACTACTTTGTATGTGTACGTGCGAGGGGGTGATGTAGTGTTTGTCTCCAGGAGATTCCGCTCCCTTGGGAACGGGATGGAAATATTATATAATTGTTTCCAAGCAGCTTCGTCTGGAGACCGGCGGAGGCAAGCGGGGGACCGGCGCGAACCGTGGAGTCAAGTCTTTTGAATAACTAAGGTCCTTTACATCAACTTATATAAACTAAATGGTTAATACAAACTTTTTTTTGGCACAATAATAATTGCAATGGCGCATACACAGGTGTGAATTTCGAAAGCAAATAGTGTTGCCGCCCCCGCCACCCCTCCTCCCCCACTCCAGCACTGCACCTCGCGGTGGGCCGGAGTGGGGAGTGGGGGGAGTTAGAGTGGAGCGTTAAATGCAAGTAGTACGGCGTACATATGCACACGGGTGGCGAGCCGTCGCCGAGCTCACATCACGTACACCTTCTCCACGCGCTTCATGCAGAACACCTCCTTGGTCGTCGGGCAAATGATTGATCCGTGCTCCTTCATCATCTCCTTCAGCGCCTGAATTAAACAATAAGATGTCGTTACTGATGCATTATACAAGTTATGGTTTAGAATATCTAGCCCCACGATATGAAAAGAATCTGATAAAGGTTGCCACTCCCTCTTCTCCTCCTTTTCCGATTTATGAGAGGCAACTAACCAGACCATAGGATCCATGAAAAGGTTTTATTAAGCGCATGTCGGCTGATGACGCAGGCGATATTTATTTCTGTTGTGCTGGTAACGCCGCCTGTCGCACGGTGCACGTACCTTCTCGCCGTAGACCTGGCCGTTGGGCAGCGCCATGGGCTGGTTGTGCTCGTTGAGCGGCTCCCTGGAGATGCGGCAGACGAGCCGCGAGTGGGAGCAGTGCGCGTGCGGCAGCGTGCGCGCGAGGGCGTTCAGCGGCGGCGCGCACGCCGGGCACGCGGACACCTTCGTGCTCTCGTTGAAACACTGAGTGCGCTCCAGTTAAAGATATACATACATAAACATATAAAGTGGTAGGTATTTTGCTGACTGGTTAGATACCTTCGAAACGAGTACATTCGCTGCCAAGCATAAGCAAGACGTTACCTAGTTCCAGTTGGATCGGTGCTGTGTCTTAACTTCCCATTGGTGTGGCTTAGGCGTGTTTGCCATCACTTGATACACGCTCCGAGTAAATATAAGAATGGATTGCAAAGGATATGGTGTGTTGAGAGCGGCGAGGCCGAGCTGCAGCGCGACGGGCAGCTGCGGCAGGCGCGCGGGGTGCAGCAGCCGCGCGTGCTCCCAGCGGAACTGCGCGACCAGCGCGCGCCACCGCCCGCCCTCCAGCAGCGTGCGGTACGGCTCTACCTCTGCAAGGCACAAACCAACGCACACCACTTACTGATATAGAAAACATGGCAATATTATTTTTTTATTTATAAGGTGATTTTGTTGCCCTCGGTCACTATTATAACAGCGAGGTTTCATCGGATACGAATTCTGCAAACTGTACCATTATAAACAGAATATAAGGGATAGGAAAAGGTCGAAGAGAAGAAGGATGAGGGGAGGGTCGAAGAGGTGAACAAATATATAAACGGTAAGCGACATGACAATATAAAAACCAATATTATTTATAGGCCAGAGCTCAGCCGCGACACCTCCCAGCGCAGTGGACACGTGCTGTACAATGATGAAGGGCACCGGGTCTTGCATTAAAGATACCCGCTCGTACGCCATAGTATAACTAAACATTTTGACAACACCGTAACTTAAACAAAAACATGTACCAGCAACAAAGTATATAGTACATTAATACACAAACAATAAACAAGTATATAGGTAAGTTAATTTCATTATTTTAATTAAATTTATAATCATTCCGTGTTAATGTCGCGGAATATAGATATAGGTGCAACGCAGACAGATGAATATGTAATTATTACATCGCTCTCTCAGTTCTAACTCACGGTTTTTTTTTGCCGGTAAACTTGTAACACTTCGCTCTCATATACATTTACATGCAGCAACGTAACAAACACCAGTTTCAGACTGGATAAAGCTTGCTCCTCCTGGCGGGGTGATGTAGTATCGCTGTGTTAGTGGTGAGTACGCACCGGTGTCCTTGGGGAAGGCGAGCATGCCCATGCAGTGCTGTATGTCCTGCAGCTGTCCCTGCTCGTAAGTGGAGAAATGTTTCTTGGCGTAGCGCACCGCCTCCAGCCGCTTGTCCTCGCGCACCAGCTCAATGAACTCCTGCAAAACCAGCGGAGTCCTTAAGAAAGATCAATTTATAATTATTTCTTTATCCACATTGGGCCAACATGGTGGAAGATACCCCAAATCCCTTCATTATTGGCCAACATCCAGCAGTGGACGTCTATCGGCTGATGATGATGACTAACACTTAACATGAATTTCTTATAATGTTAAGTAACAACGTGGGTACAGATGGTGAAATACGCACGCCCTTGAGTATATTGATCTTTATTAAAAATCCAAATTACGGATTAATCATTGAGTAGTTTGTGATAATAAAGCACAATGTTGTGAGTTAGAACAAAACTGTTCCATAACAGGCGAGCGCCGGTGCTGCTGGCGCGGCCACGGAATCGCTGGGCTGCTTCGGATAATAGCAACTAATGAATGCAGTATTGTTAGGAAAGACCGGAGCATAGAAGGTACATAAGTTATAGGACCAGTGACATTAAATCTTGTAGTGGCAGAACTTGTTTTGCCCACCACCAGGTGAGCGCACCTGTATGCGTATGTTGAACTCCATGGTTGAGTTCAGTTTGCGCAGCTTGGACTTGTTGTCCGCGCACCACTGCAGGCAGCGCGCGGTGCGGCGCGCGGCCAGCTCGCGCTCCACCTCCGCAGCCGCCTGGTAGATGTCTGCAGAAAAATTTATGTAAGTACAAACCATATGGCTCTAGACGAGAAGCTTGTTAAAATAAATAAAAAGAAAAGCATTTGTCCAAGAACATATCATATTCTTTCTGTCGTAACCAGGTGTTGAAGCCTTCATTGATCTTTCGTTTGTCCTCATCTAGCCCGTGCTCCAGCTAACATCAGCAGCATCACCATCAAACAACATTAAATGCCGTTGAGCTAGTTTCCTGTAACCATTCCCCAAATGATCCAATGCCTTTTTAACTAAACATTGCATTTGTATTGTCTATCGCATTGGCATTTGTTCCAACACTATATCATAGAGGTTTACTTCACCGGGCCTCACATGCTGACACCGTTTTTTAATCTGTATTAACTGTCATACTGTTAGGAAAAAGGGGTCTCGGGCAAGATAACAACCAGAATCAGTCGCAATGGTTAAACGCGGGTCTGCGGCCAACATTATTGTTCTTACCAACATTGGTCAAGTCTCTGAGCTCCTTAGCATCGGCGAGTTCTTGTGCGGAGTCATAGTAGCCGTTCCTCAGAAAGTAATCCACCAGCATACGGTCGAGGCGCACTTTCCGCCACTGGTTCAGGGAAGTCTGAGGAATTGTACGACAACGTTATTATTAACACTTATTTGAAAAAAGGATTCATTGATTAGATGAGGTACAGACTTCTCCGCAGAGACAAAAGAATCTATCTTTAAGAAATGTGTAGTTCTTACTGGCTCCGGATTCAAGTACTGAAACTATACATTTAATGAAGCCATCAGTCAAAATGAAAAATAATCAAAAACTACTTCATTTAGGCACTGCACAAACACAGATGGGCACCGTCCAAACAGATCTAGCATCGGTCAATTTAAAAGGAAATAGACACTCAGCCATCTGGGATGGCAGAGGTTCAACATGAAATACTACATCTGATGTGCATTCCTCAATTTTAAGTTGACATTAGGAAAACTATGTACACTAGAGAAAGTTCAGTAGTTGAGATGGTGTACTGCTACTGTTATATTTTAAATAAGATATTGTCAAAAACCTATCTTGAACATCTAAATGGTTCGCATGCTAATTTAGTTAAACTATCAAAAACTGCTTGAGGCTTTCAAGATGAACAACCAAATCAAAAGTGGCAAGTCCATATTAAATGTTATGTGTAAAAAAATGTAAGTTTCACTTACTTGAGAATTTGTTGGATTTTGTAATGCTACTGCCTGTTCCTTAAGATGTTCAAGCCGCTTCTTGCAGACGTAAGCGGCTTGCAACTCTTCATTAATTGCTTCAGATGCTTTACGTTTCATTGTGGTCAACTTTTCCACCTATAAGTGATTGGTATTTGGTTCATAGGTACTATAACATTTTATATTATGTAATGTTAACATAAATCAATAGCCTGCTTATAATTACATTAAGGAACAAAAGTTTCAACAATTTTCATGTTGCGGCTAGTTCAGCAGGTTGGACACAAATATACCTAGCCATAAACCACTTAAGTGTATCAAGTTACATATAATGATAGCGATAGTAATCAATGAGAGACCATTCCACCCAGAAGCGAATCTATCTCGCCAGCAGTGACTTCAGGTCTTCTGGCAGCTGTGTCCAGGTCACCAGCCACTCCACCCACCTGCCTCGCCTCTACGTCTAGGACACGCTGTGCATTGCGGTACTTCTTGTTGAAAACTTCGTATGGCACCTGCAGTTATTAGCAATATATATAACATGCAGGCAAATGACATATGATTTTCATATTTTAACTATTTGATATATATCTCTTAAATTTACATAAACTTAAACAAAAATTTTATATATGGTTGATAAAAAATGTTTCTATGGCAAAAGTTCACCTGTACATCTCCAACAAAAGTTACGAATTTTGAAAAAAATGGGCATCATTTTTAATACTAAAAAGTTTTTTTAGTTACTTACAATGAAATATATTAATGTAATGAAGCAGAATGTTTAACTATTTGCTTCATTATATTTTATCACCACACTCTACATACTTTGACCAATTTATATGAGGATTATTATACAATAAGCACAGACAGTATATATAAACTACACACTTTTATATATACCTTTGATAGGTACTTGAATAAATATAAACTAAAAGGACATCTGTGAAATTCACCTAGTTTGTTATACTGCTGCACTAATCATCATCATTTCAACTGATAGATGTCCAATGGTGGATATAGATTTTTTGTAATATAATTCATAAAATACGGTTTTGAACTGTAAAATGAATAATATTAGACAGTCATTTAAAAATGTTTAAAAAAAAATATGAATAAATTAATGAAAAAAATACAGACTATTCCGTTTATTTCATTATTGTATAATATTCACGTTTTTATTTCTCACCGCGGGAACAGATTGACGGGGATAATAATTAAATAAATTTAATAAAAATCCGTCACATTACGTTTTAATTAATGTGTAATAATCGCGTAAAAAAAACCATAAAAAAAATGCTGATACTCATTTTTACTAATAAGAAACAATACGTTCGTACCTTTTTAATATTTGAACAATTAATGAGCGAGCTGCATCATGATGAACATCTGTTATTTTCTATTAATATTTATATACCAAATAAAATTAAAATAGTGAAATGTTAATAATGATATACACAACTCACCTTCAAAGTTGCATGTTCGAGTGACTTTATTTCGTTCATTTCTACTATTTCAACTACCTACTTTTTAGTGCGTATCTATTAAAACAGCTCAATACGATGACAATTTCATGGAGTCGCAACAATGACAACAAAACTCAGCTGATCGAATACTAATTAAAAATAAACACGAAAGGAAGTAATCACAATGTACGTATACAGGCTTACAATCTTACAAATTATTGATTCACAAAACGGATGATAAATCATATATATAATGTTATGAAATTTATCTATTATTATCGCTCAATAAAGTTAACGAAAAAGTCTTGAAAAGGGGCCACTATATTGTAATTATATTCAGTGTTACTAGTATCGCTATTATTTACCAGAAAAAACTTTTTAATTGTATAATGTAATACAATTTTTTATTAAACAACTGATAAAATATTTATACTTTTAAGAGATAACGGACAATATTTTGGAATCAAAAGGTTAAAGAAATTATAGTAATTGAATTTATAAGATTTTAATAAAACTAGTTTTACCGTGATAGAATATTATTAAAAAGAATAATAATGTTACGGGTACATAGTACTAATTTAATTTTCTTAACGAACTTAGTCTATGCCACTTTTAAAACATAGACTATAAATTGCTTTTTATTCTGTGCCTGTTGTCGGCGCGTCAGCGCGTCACTTTCATTACGCTTATCCGCCATTTTGTACGTAGCTGGCGGTGGTTCAGGGTTCGCTTTCCCGGTTTAGTGTTTATTGCGAGAAAAACCAAGAAAACTTTATTTAAATTGACTTCGTTTGTAGACTGTGAACAAAACAAACCCTACAGTGATATAATTTAGCCGCGGTACCTTGTGCTTTCGTGATCTGTGAGTGCCCTGTAACTGGAGCGCGTGGCTGGTGATTCTTTGTTGTTGGATTCAGCATAAAAACGGTAAGTTCTTTGAGAGTTACGATTAAAGAAGTGTCGAATGAGCAGTGTAATTATGGTGGAATAGTTTAAACGTGTAAAGTATCACCCGTGAGTTAGTTTCGTGTGAAAATGTGATAGCGTCATTGTGAGGACGGCGAGGCGCCGCCGTGCGCGGTGGTCGCGTTGACGCTGGCGGTGCGGGCGGGGCGCGGCGGGGTGCGGGCGCGGGCGAGACTCTCTCGAATCCGGCGACGTCCGGGTCCGGGTGCAGCTGTGCGGTGCCGCGGTGCGAGCACGCGGTCCCGCGACCACCGGCGCGGTGTGGGGACGCCGCTGACCTACTTATTTTAGAAAGTTGCCGCATTCACTAACACTATCGCCGTTTTGTCTCAGATAAATTCTTTTCTAGATCCTCTTACTGTGCAAACTTTTCAATTACTTGGTAGTCTCCTGTCTATGGGCTCGTGTTAATTTTTCAAAAGTTACGAACGCAAACAGTTTTAATATCAAACTGAATGCAAATTTTCACTTTGGTTAAAAAATGTCATTAAATATAAGTTTAATATAAAAAAAGCAAATTCAGTTGAGATTTCTCTCTTCTCTTACATCAGTCTTGTGTTTTTGCTAACATGTGTCCATAATTAAATGAGCACATAATTACAATTGAGTAAAGTCTGCCTGGTAGTTTGTTTGCCATATTAATTCTATTTAATATCAAGGAGAGGTTCTCTGGATTTTGGTAAAGTTAAATTAGTACCGACTTCTCGTTCAACTAACTTTGAATTGGGTAAAAACTTTGAATGGATTTCATTGGAAAGTTTTGTCTTTCATTATTTACCTATTTAGCTTTTGTGTTTGTTTTCACTTGTTAACTTTTTACTTGTTGGAATTCTTTCTGAGAGTTTCATTAATTTTCCTTAACTTTCTTCTTAAGCAGTATTATACTTGTTTTTAATAAACAAACTTTTGAGATTTGCTCTGCTTAGAAAGCAGTACTTTGTAAATTGTTTAATCAATTTACTCTTGTTATATATAATGTTTATAAAAAGTGTTTCTGTTTAACTTAAACTTTTATCAACAAAGTGTAGTTGAGTAATTTAAGAATATGTGTGTATTAATTACATAAATATTTCTAATGCATTAGTTATCTGTAGAGATAGACCTACTTATACAGATATGTTGTCTGGATGGTGCACCAACCTTTTTTTTAAATGATCCTTTACAATTTTTATTAGTTATTGGTAAGGGAATATAGTATTTTATAACTATTAAAACTTTATTTCCCCTTTTTTTAATGTGTCTAATTATTATATATACTTGAAACCTTAGTATAATGATTTTCAATATTCACAAGAATGAGGTCCAAAGCTAAATTTTTATTTAACATGGAGATATGTGTACTAATGTCAATAATTTATTAATTTTTAATAATTGTTTTTCATAAGGTTATATAGTCTAGAATTTCATAAAGTTTTTTGGTTTATTAAAGAAAAATTGTGTTTGTGTAAATGGTCTCCGAGATAAAAGGCGGCCTACTTTTCCATGAAATAATTGATATTGAATTTGAAAAGATTACTAAAGAGATCATTTGAGAATTGTTTTGTGTAGTGAGTGGCTCGAGAAAGCAATTAATAATAAGCATCATTAGCCATATGTTCCCTTCCATGGTACCGTTACTGGAGAAGCCAGTGATCTGCTGAGTATCTATTCAATATTTTGAGGTTCAATAATTTACTATCATCATACAATAATGGTATTCCTGTATGTAGCAATTACATATTTAGAAGTACTTTTAGTAAATGAGCTTTTCTATCTTTGACTACATTGTCACTCAATATCATGTTGTAATCAATGTGAACTGGTAGATCAGGCTGATTAAACTAAGTCATGTAGATTTAGTTCAATTAGCCTGATTCTATTCTTCTCATAAGTAGCAATGTTTAACTGTTTCATGATGATGGATATCTGCTGTTCGCACTTTCTCTTGAGTAGTCATGGTTTTTCGTCTGATGCCAATTTTTCATTTAAACCGGTGATATTAAGTTGAAAATAGAGCAATCAGAGGTACACAGTCTACCCACCACATTACTATTGATAAATTCAGAATAGTTTATACGAAATTTACGTATTTACTTTCCACTGTTAATACGATTATTCGGAAATTTCTACGTAAGCGATCGTGCGGTCTCGCTGTCTGCTCTAGTTATTTTTCCATATTGATGGAGTCGCTTCGTTGTTGGATATGAATATGGAGTCAGTCAATTTTATCATAACCAGTTCTTAGTATTCAAAATTGATGTAGTTCGTCGATATCCTCCGGAGTTACTAAATTTGTATTCACCAGCAAGTGATGTCTATTTTTACCCAATTTAGGAACATAAATAAAATTATATGACACTTAAAAAGTATTGACTATTGCTGGAAAGAGAAATTTTTCGCGATAAGATATTAAATAAAAAAAATGTGAATTATTTCATTGTTACTATTTGTCAAATGGTGGTAAAAAGATGTTTGCAAATTTTTGTTACTCACTTAGGCTACGAAAAAAGTAAGGCGTTCACTCGACGTTAAGTGATAACGTTTGCCCACAACGTGGTGCATCACATTGCGCTCGTCGTATTGAGAGTTAAGGTGTTAAGTATCGTTACTTCAGTAATTTCATTAGCTATACCATCCTTCAAACTTGAACTTAGTAATATTTGGTACTATTTGGCGGTAGAAATACAGAACCTGTTCCTAAATGATGTTGCGTCACTGCATGGTCAGAAACGCGACAACTGATCGCAATCTCATCGCAAACTTTCAAATGAGCAGTGTAAAATATTTGTGTGTGGTTTGCACCTGGTTTGCACCGGCACCTCGCTTATCAATTGTTATCTCTAATTGTTCTTTATTTTGCACTTGTTACCAACCAGTTGCTGTGATAGCGATAGCGCCCACTCCCTACCTAAACACTTGCTGGTGGATGGTGTTATAACGTTTATAATATTTTCAGTTTATATTATAATATTTTCAGTATATATTCCATTTCATCGTTTATAATATTTTCAGTGTTGAACAATCTCCTGCTGGCACACTGCACACCATCACATTCATAACAATACATACCCGACATGGAATAATGTTTACAGATGTACAGTAGTAAAAAAAAGTAGGTAATAATCTTAACAATATTAAATGACCAAAATGAACTTCCGAAATGTCCATAGTATTAATTTTGTTATAAACCCTTTAACGTACAAGTTACAAAAAAATAACAACAGACAAAAATATATTTTTTTATGTACAAAACATTACAACATTGTTTTGGCAACAAATAAGTTAATAAGTAGTAAGTTTTTGATCTAGATTGCAAAAAAAGGGGCAACCTTTTTCGATCAATGACGTACATAGACTTTTATCTTTGAATTGCTATTTCGGCAAATAAATATACTTTGTTTAGTAATTTTTTTTTATACTTTCATAACAGAAATAATAATATTAGTATTTAGTATGAAAAGTCGATGTTTTATTCTCGAGAAAAATGTAATAGTTTACAATCCTATATAAATAGCTATAAAAAGATATTTTTAATTCGAGTGACAAACATAACAGTATGAAATAAAACTTGAATTAACTCGGGGGTGCACAGTTTGGGCCCCTAACTTGAGCGCACAAGTTAAGGGGTTAATGTAACTGATAAACATTCACATGGTTAGTGATACCCTGGACACTGGCAAAGGCCCAAGTGGAATTAAATGATAAATAAAGATTCTTTAACCCAACGTTGTCAATGCGTAGCTCTTCAAAAACATAGACGTGATAGGAATATATATCACTAACATATCATCTGAAATGTTAAAACACTCGAATGAAATCGATACAGTAATATATTAACGGCTGATAAATGTGTTTACTCAAATGTCGATATTGACTCAGTCCTTAGAAAGAAGAAAGAAAACGTTTATTTGAAGATTTACAAATACAAATACAAATATACTTTATTGTGCACTATCACAGAGTTACAAAAAAAGAAAGTACATAAGGATTTT
>DWLS01005866.1:0-12238 GCA_018246255.1 Pachliopta kotzebuea | reverse complement strand
CTATTCACTCTTTTCTTGAAGACGCCCACATCGTAATTGGACGGGAACACTGACGCCGGCAAGTTGTTCCATTCCTTCCATTATTTTGCAAATGCCAAATTAAGGTAAATATTACAATTGTAGAGTAATAATTTGTTTTTTGTTGGCTTCTTACGTCATATAGTAAAAATAATATTATCTGAACTACGGAATATTAATTATATAAGACCTACCAACAGTCTATGTTACCGAAGAATGTCTAGATAGTAAGCTAGGTAGTAAGCGGTGATCTCCAGCTGCTACTGCAGCCGACAAACGGCAGTATGCAAACATTACTGTGTTCCAATTTGAAGGTTCCTGTATACTAATTAAATTACTGGTGTAACGAGACATAACACCTTACGTCTCAAGGCGACAATCGCAATGTGGTGCCGTGTATACCAACCTAACCAGGGCCATTTTGTTATTGGCAAGCGTTTCACTTATCATCAAGTGAATGCCTTGCTCCTCTCGTCGCCTGTTTGAATAATAAAAAACATAATTTTTGTGATATAGTGGAGGATAGTACCTCGTTTTGCGGGAAGCGATTATAACCCTTAGTGATTAAATTAAAAAATATCATTAATTTGTTGGTTTTAAACTAAAAACAATAAAATATACTTTCTTTACATATTTTTAAATAGTTTATTATTTTTCCTGCCAAACCAAGTATTTTTTGTATGGACAGTAATTATCTCTCCGCCTTGATTTTGCTTGCTAATGAGATACTAATTAAAAACCACTTCTTATAACTACAGATACATTCTTTGTTCAGACAAACGAGAAACGTATTTGATAGATTTATTGTTTTTTCCATGGTTTGTATCAATGCGAAGTATTTATTTTTTGATATTAATATTTCTTTCAAGTTAACATGCTGCTTCTCCTGCCCCATCTTAACCATCATTTTAGTACTAAAATCTAATTGTAATTAAAGGGTTTTAAGCCTAGTGACGAAATATTTTAGTACGTAAAGCATAATAAATTGAATATTTTAATAAAATGTCTAATTTCCGGTTCTTATTATAAAGGATATTTTAATATTTTCTTGAAATTATAAATCGTAGTATTTATAACAAATTCAAAAATGATTTAGTATATATGTGATGAGATTAATTAAGTTACGGAAGTGTGATAGTTTTTCCTTTTGTTTAAAGCTATTTTAGAAATAATATTTGTTTCAAAATTTATGCTTACAAGAATATAAGTGTTAACTAAAAGTGTTGTAGACATTCTAGTGAAATTTTTCCATTATAACCAAACATCTAATTTTATCTTTCTAAAAAAAAACCGGGAGTTTTTTCCATTATAGTCTAATTGTAATGTGCGTCTATAATCATTTAAGTACATTACAAGTACTATTAGCATGATCATACGTATACGTACATACGTCAACACCAAAACCAAGTGCCATAAGACTTCCTATCATAGCGTTTGCTTTAAAAAAAATATCATAAAAAGCGCGAATGTCCAGTTTGCAAATAGGTACATAACTACTATATACTTGTTAAGCAGCTGGTAATTTTCCTGGCGAACAAAACTTCCATTGAATACGTGAACAAAATAGATAAGTATATATAAAGTTTACAAACATTAAACAGACATGTTTTCTAACCACAGAGAAATTAGTAAATACATATTTTTATTTGCCTCCGTGGCTTAGTGGCTAAGCACTTGCCATGTAACACGAAGGCTTCTCTTCGATGCCGGAGCTACGTGTTATGGAGTATGGTTGGTGGTATGGTTTCTTCAATCCCATCCACCTATCTACCAATTTCATATTGAGAATCTGTTTCTATGGCTACATCGATGTTTTCCGGCTGCCAACTTATGTGAGTCAAAGTATTCTAGGCGGGCTTCATCTACGGCTTCGTTGTAACGTAAAACCGTGTGAAATAGAGGTCAATTGTTAGCCAAATGGTGATAAATATAAGACATAGTAGATACGTGAACCTTGCATTTAATAAAAATTCTATACATATTGGTTATCCGTGTTCATTAAATTAAATCGATTTAATATGCTGCGTCAATACCTTTGTGAGCATTTGAACTTAACGTGGGTATAAAGACATGTGCCATTGGATCAATACTACAAATGCATATTTACACGCTTCTGTGGTAGGTAGTTACTAAAACACCTACGTATTAATTGAATAAATAACTATAGACAGAGTATAAAGTCTTTATTCGCACCTCTCATAATGTACTAAAAATCTAACAATCTATTGTAAATTCATACTTCATAATTAATTGTAAAGTGGAAACAAATGTAATGGCATAATTAAATGTTGGTATTTGTTGAAGTTATAGTCATAAAAGTATAAAATAAAGAAACTTTGTTTCATAGTGTAAAATTAACGTTTAGTTAACATATATCCTACATAATTATGACAAAGCTTGCTTTAGATGGTATTGTATTAAAATTTATTTCAACAGATTTATCACTCCTATGATAATTAAGAAAAAAAAAGTATAATGGCTATCGGATTCAAAATACGTGATTTTCTTTTTTCATACACACCACACAATCGATCGTTGTGACTGATAAAAAAAGCAATTAGTTACATTCAAAATAACTTCAAATGATGGCTACTGCTCAAATTATATATAACATACGAGTAAAAGATTCATGACATCAAACGGATACTTTCACCCTGTATCTGTGAAAGATAATACCTTATCTTTTACTTAAGATAATCATTGTTCTCCATTATATAAACGTGCTTATCAATTACATGACTAATTACATGCCATGTTCTATATAACATGCAGTATTCAAGTATTTCACAATAAAACAAAGAATCCTATGAATACTACGTTCGCGTAAAACTTGCAATTATAAATACGGCAATGACAACCAAGTGGATTTGAAAAATACTTTTATACAATATACATTTATATTTTCTTATTTATTTATAACTTTATAGAAGATACCTAATATAACAAAATTTAAATAGATGGGGTGATACTGAGGTAAGTGAAGTCATCCTTTATTAAACTATATACCAGTACATTATATACATTTATCCTATGTACCAATACATTATATACCTTTGTACTATATACCAATCCATTATATACCTTTATACTATATACCAGTACATTATATACCTTTACAGTATGTACCAGTATATTATGTACCAATACATTACATTTCTTTATATCACATACCGGTACTTTTCCGAACATTTTTACTTTGTTTTTTTTGTATTACAAAGCAAAAAATAAAATACTGATAAAATAAACCTATCTCTTCGTTTATTTACTTTTATGATCCACGGGGAAAAATATTTCCCATGAAATTATAGGAAATCTATACCCCCTGCTATGTTTTTCTAGTGTTATTCTCTGACTTTACACCCAAAATAGCTAAAATATTGTGTTGTATTCACATATTTAGTCTCAGCCATCTTATGGTCCTGTAAGGGTTAACACTTTATTTTTAATTTTTATTTAATTACTTGTAGAAGTTAGTTTACTTGTGGACATTTTATATCTTTGTGTTTGTTGAAACTAATATTGTTGTATAAGATGGACTGACAATCTGGAGAAGGTCGCTGGAAACTGCTGGATGTAAAGAGTGCAGGAACGATCGGAGTAGAGATCTTGATAAGCCTGTGTCCAGCCGTAGGCGTTTATCTGCTGATAATGTAATGGATATGATTACAATAGATACTATATTTCCAAATAGTTATGGGTTATAAAAAGGCGATTTTTCTTCGTCTCGATTGGATTGCTATAAAATATTTTTGACAATAAAGAAAAGATCATAGAAATTTACTTGGAAAACAATATGATGGGAAATAGTACGTATACATATCTATAACGGTGGAGGTATACATTTCAAATAATATACTGCCAATCCCTTTTATCAAAAAGATAAAATAAATTTATCTTAATAATTTGTTATATTACATAATATTAAATGACTCATGAGTACATGTTATCAAAAATCAACATCAATTACTAAAAAAGGAAAGAATTATAACGTAGTTTATTATTTAATTAGTTATATTTATCAGAAACGATAATTTACAAGGGACTATATCACAAGCGAATGAATATTCTTTAATATTCTCCGTTGAAAACACTCAATGAACTAAATATTTAAACAAACAAAAACTTAAACAACAGACAAACAAGAAGAGTATTAAACTTATAACCTTTGTTGAACGATGATAAAATGGCACATGTTTTTAATAATCGCAGTTTAAGTGAATTTAGTTCTGCTTTATAAAAAATAAAGCAAACCAATTTTTGCTTACAATTTTAGAATGTACTTCTGTTGAAAATCCCTTATTGTACCCAAACACGAACGAAATACTCTTATAAAGAAAAACCTTGGATAATATCCATAAAAGGAATTTCGATTATTACGTTGTAAAAACACGTTATTCTTATAACTCTCTTTAAGAGTGCAAATTTCAAAAGTTGTAATTGAATAATAAAAAAAATGTTAATAATATCCTGCAACCTAAAAACTAACATTGTTTTTATACGGAATAACATTTTATAATATACTCTTTTATGCAAATAATATTGAGGCACCTCTTTATTAAATATTATCTGCATATCTGCATCTGGGTGTTTCCCGCAAATCTCTAACAACGGCTGCACTGATGTAATAGTTATTTGATATTACAATCATCTTCCGCTGAAGATATAGGGAACAAAATAGAAAAAAGAAATTTTAGCAAAAAGTTTGGCTTTCGTGCATAGTTGTAAAGTCAAGGTTAAGTACCAAAATAATACAGATAAATAAATATACACCGGTAGTTTCGTATCTCCTCGTTTCAGTTGTTGATAATGATACAAAGTTTAAAAGCCGTCATAACCCAAAATACGTGGTGATTATCTGGGATTGGGCGTGGAGCAGCAGACGAGAGGCACGCGTCACCCGCGTGCCGCACTCTCTGACGTAACGGCGACATCACCCGATCCCACTCACCGTTACGTTTTATATGAGTATATGTAAAGATAAGTGTACACAAACACACTAAATGCCGAAACCATATAACGGATACTATTCATGAACACTATTATCTAACCTCTAGATAGCTATCACCTTTGTATTGTAAATCAGCCGGCATAACAATCCTCGCTGTGTTCCGGCTATCAACCTATGAAAGCCGAGGTACTCTGTTCATCCCTGGCATTATAGTCAGTTAAAATCACATGAAATTGAGGTCATATGTTAGTCCATTGTAGATAATACAAATCTTTGTTGAAACTAGTCATAGATAATGCCGTATCAGATCAACTTCTACGTTCAAATGATCTTTATGTAAATTATTATTACATAATGACATACAAAGAGATATACAAAGATAACATATAACGGATTCAGAATATTTATTCCCGCAAGCAAAATTGTAATGCGTTGTTAAACTCATTGTTATTGTACAGGATTTTTTAATATATAACTAATATTTAAATATTTTTGTATTCATAAACAAAGTATGAATTCTTTTAACAAAAAAGAAAAACTCTACATCGATCAGTCAAACGTCGTATATCTATACAAAAAAGTAAATACAATAAGTTATAAACGTAATATGTATACACGTACATTTAATTTTCAAGGAGAATAATTTATTTGTCGTGTTATCTACCTGTCATTGTTGCCAGCAAATTCTGTTAGAGTGTATTAACTTTTATCGTTAAACCATTTTTATGACGATAAAGATTATCGATGAAAAAGATTAACATATTTAAGGCAACATCTGTAGTGTGAGCTCTGGTTAAATTATACAATGTTTATTCTCACACACAAAGAGTAAAATGCACAAAGATTTGTTTTGGTTAAATAATAAAATGTACGCAGATTTTATTACTTGTAGATAGATAATTTTACTAGCTTGATAATTTTTTTTAATACTGATTATTGACTACATACAAGTGGTTATATCATCATCAGCATCTAAAGTTATTCTAAAATCAACATTTTGTGTTCAAATTATCAAAATCTAAATATTATTACAAAAAATCACTGAATAATACATTTATTGAATACAACGTAGCTACTAAATGAACTAACAGGTATATTAACCTTTATCTAATAGTTCTAAATAATCAAAACTATATAATAATAGATTTCATGTATAAAACCGTCGTCTATGTTATAGGCACGGACTCATATGTGATATTTGATATTATATTTTTTTTTTCCTTAGTGATTTAAATTGAACTCATTGACTGATTACCTTGCCTCTGAGGTATAAAAACGCGTTATGAATTTTCTGAAGGCAAAACGAAGTTGTAAATATTATAAGGTTCCACAAATACCTAAGTGTTGGCTTTCACTTTATCTTTATCACGGTTTGAATTAAAAACGCTTTACAACATGTCGTTCTTATCAAAAGTAATGGAATCGTCCTAAATACAGTTCTATGAATACTACTGTTTATTTACATACAAATTTGGTTATGTGTGTACTGTTACAGATAACCTCAACTCATTATTAAATAATAACCAGTGAACGGAAATTGATAGTGTAGTGGAAGATAAGTTATTGAGCTGCATTATATATTCATGCATGAGAACAGTGATAACTTGCTTGTAGTAAAATGTTTTATTTCTTTATCTCCGTAAACATATTGTTTAGACTTTAGGTTTGCTCAACTGTTTTAGTAATATTTTAGTATAAAGTTGTATGAAGGAGTTGCATTAATTGGAAACATATTACAATTATTCTTTTTAATGTTTAATTTTTTATTTTTGATAAAGGGATAAGTCTAGCAGAACTATCACTTAATGGTAAGTGATACAACTGCCCAATATACCACTGGAATAACCAAAGATTGGTCCAGTCAATTGTTTGATTTGAAAACAATAAACATTGATTTTGCACGTCGTAATTTTAGTTGTACCCTACGTTTGTGATAAATTTCTTTTGTTGGAAGGAGTACACCACGACATTGTAGATTTAGAATAAATAGACAATCCATCCACACCGAAAATGTAATATGATAGTTAATATAGTTTTTACGTACTGTCTGTTCAAACATTTTTTCTACATCTATATATAAAAGCATCAATTATTGGTAACGGTATTATATTCCAATAATTAGTTATCAATACATTACAGAACCTGGAATATAAACACTATAATTATTTGGACATGCACTAATATTGTTTAATTACATTGCGGACTCTGGTTGGCCAGGTCCAGTAGCAAACGAACTGCTTTAGTCGGACATACATACGAGTAATTCGGTATATACATAATCAGAGAGAATATAGAAGCTCCTAATATCAATCCTTATTCTTAATTGATATTATTTTAATTCTTTCATTTACGAGAAACAGTCATCGGTTCTAATGTTTTATTGGAGACATTTGTAAAATCACGTTCTTGATCTCTATCATTCAATGTACATTAGAAATAAATTAAGAAAATTTATGAGAAATTATTTAAACACTTTTCATAATACAGAAATTAGTGATAATTACTTTTAATTACATATATAAATATGCACTTGTCTATGTACAACAATATTTCAGTCCAAGTACAAACAAGGTGAACAGAGTTAAAGGCCAAAGAAACGCATCTGCGACCTTGTTCATCGCAGTCCGATGTTAAAAACGGTAGCCCGCCCGCACTTAACATAAGAATTGTTTAATATTTCGTAAATAATACAATTAAACCTGATAAATATTATAAAAAATCTTACATACGGTCACAGGTAAGTCGATGACGCATTCAAATTTAATCACTCTCACTCCTAGATCCGAGCCTACTAATCTTCGGGTCTTACTGAAACTCATCTAAAATTTACGCTTTTGTCTATACCTAAAACTATTATTTATGTAATCAAATAAACATATATCTCCATTATAATATATTAGTTTTTATTATACTTTATGTGTTCACTGCATAATTAAAACAATTAAAATATTATATTTTATTATCAAACTCACGACTTTCGTGACTACTTTCAGACAATATTTATTACTTTTACTTTACGATATAATTTTACCTAAGCGCAGCCACTACGATTTTAATGTTATGTTTTTGTAGAAATGGGTTAAAAACTATTTGGCCGAAGTTTAATTTGTATGACAAATTATGAGAATAAATATCTCAAAAATAAAAATAATTATATTCAGCTTAACGCTTTAGCGAAACTTAATTCTTGGCTAAGATATGAAATGTAATTTTTCATATTTTTAATTAACAAAAAAATTTGTTGGTTTTAGTCAAAGAAACTAGTATCGTTTTGATAATTGATACTTTTTTGATATAGTCGGAAATGCACCTTGACTACCAGCGACATAAAACTAGTTTGATCACCTTCAGCTCTATATGCGTAATGGAAATTAATATGCACTTAAACACATTCTGAGCCAATATAGTTAAAGATCAATTATTTATCAAATTAACATGATCTACTGTATGCAATATTTTACCATTAATTATTATTAATACCACCTATTTTCAAACACGGAAGTGCAAAATAGTAACGAAGATCATTATTCCCTTAAAGTATCGGTGCGCAGTACACTTCCGCCACATTTGCATATTACACTTCCAGCTTTGAGGTCAAACTTAATGGTATGTTTTTAATAAATCATCTGCGAATTTTCGTAGTTGTTCGTATGGAATTTTCAACATAATATGTATAATAAGTTACAACTGGTAGACCCTGGCCTTGCCATCGCCCACTCGGTAAAATTAAATCGCCAAATGTGACAACTTCCGGTGTAGTGCTAGTCAATTCTATATATAGGCTGAATAAAAAGTATAAACCGTAGTTTAACACAACTTTTTATTATTTACCTTTAATTGTGCAAGAAAAACCACCAATATCTCTGCCAATTTACTTTTTTATCTAGAGTAGCTTAACCTGGTCTTAAATTTACATGGAGTATATGAGAACAATAAAGCCATGGATGGTGAAGGGAGCTTACTCCTACAAAACAATATAATAATATTTAACCTTCGCATGAAGACATCAAGAATACAGCAATGATCAGAACATACCATTAACCAAACTGCACAATTCGGCTCTGAATTGAACCGTGTTACAAGGCAAGGGCTTAACTGCTGCGCCATAGAGACTGTTACTTAATACCATTTGTACCTTAAAATACAATGGTTAATATTATACATTGTTGTTGTGTCACAGTACTCTCAATAGATCTTACCGGATGTATAATTTGTAAAAGACATTAAACACAAATTATATTTGTGTTTAATGTCTTTTAGATTTTTTTTAATTATTAATTTAATTAAAAAAATCGGTTTTCCATTTACATTTAATGATAAAAAATTGTTCAGATCAACGATACCATGCAAATTATGTATGGTAATGATATCACAAGCTTATTCTATTGAATTATAATACATTTATGAATAATCTTATGTTCTCGACACGTGTCTTTGTAATGGATAGTTAAGCAAATAGAAATTTACCATAAATAACTTTACAATTTATCTGTAACGATAAATTACCAAAATATCTAAAATGTCCTTCAACGATTACTCGTTGAAATAAATGGTAATTAGCTGTAGAATCGAGTACAGGCCAAGAATAAAGAAAATCATCTTTCTCAGGAAATGAATATTTTATTTCGAGTACATAAATAAAAAAAAAAAAATTAAAAAATTTGCTACGTTTTCTTGGAAAAGAGATTATATATTTTTTTTGATATGCAAATTACCATCGTCCTCTTCATCGCTTGTTGTATTACTGGTTTTTTATGTGGCCCATACTGACACGTTTTGGAGCCATAATTAACCAACGGTCTATTTCCAAAAGTGGTGCCCAATAATGTTCGGTTAAAGTAATCATGAAATTACTAATAAAATACTTAAATTGAATAAAACTTTTGTGTAATTTTGATGTATATTAGAATGATAATTGTTGGTCATTGTATATTTTAATAGGATATTTAAAAATAAAACGTAATAAGATAAGGCCGTAGTACAAACGGGGTACAGACAGTTCGCGGCATTGGCCCGTATGATTGCGAACTGAGACCTCGTACACGAGCGCAGCACTCCGCACCCACTTGAGCAATTAGTCAAGACGTTCATTAAATATAATGACAGATTACTTTATACACTTCATAGAACAATTGTGAAATTAATTACCCATCTTTTTTATTCACTTCATCAAAATTTTTTTTGGTAATAATTAGTCTGTTGTAAGGAAATTAACTCTTGTCGTACGAACTACGCTGAGAAAGGTATTATTAAGAAATGAGAGAAAATTTATGGTAGCTATTTCTCTGATTCTTCGTCTGCCAGTAGACGTCAACTGACGAAGTTCTATCCGACAATGAATTGCTAAATTTTTGTAATCGATTCGTGAATTTAAAAGATAATGTAATGGTTAAATCGTTACTTTGTTTATGATTGTACAGCATTAGTGTTTTAATGAGTATTTTTTTTTCATAGTAGGAAAATATTTCCAAAGAACCTGTCTTAAATAAATGTTGATACAAGAAATATATATTTTTCGGGAATTGAGACAATTTCATGCGAATCTGTTTATGACGGTTTTTAAATTACTTTAGAAAACAATATACGGCGTAACAAGCGACATAAGCATTTATAACATATTTAATCTTTTCTAACCGAAAACGACGTACACAATTGTTGAAAATTTATTTATTCCTTTACGCACCAAAAAAATTGTAAAATGTTGATCTATTAAATTGTTTTTTAATATAAATTACCATAAAATTATTTAAACTCATAACACTAATAACTCGCCAAAAACTGTATAAACCGTGAACAATCTACTAATGTTTTAAACTTTATGAAAACTTGTAAGTGATCAGATCAATATCTCTTATGGAGCCTAAAATGTCCAAAGTACGAAAAATCACGTTTTGTACCTTCATCTATATATACCAAAACGACGCTGGTTGGTGGAATGCATGCTACACCTCATTATGCTAATCGCCTTAAGGCATATGATAATAAGTTTTATTACCACAGTATTTTCTCCAGCAGCTGAATAGGCACTGCAACGGTACCTTATTATACATTCTCTGGTAACTCAGACCTACCAGTTAATTAGATAATCTGTGAACTTTTCAACATTTACCTGGTAACCAATAGTTCATTAGGCCCCATATACAAAATTAATTAAACGTTTTGTAATGATCACATAGGTTCTGTGTCCAAGGATCCTTTAATACAATACGAGTATATTATCATCATCAAACCGGCCTTTATCAATCCATCACTGAACATAGGCAACCTTTAATGCCTTATACCAAATACGAATTTACACTGCACTACATTCTACTAAGCAACTTAAGATGTTAAATTTGTTAACCAAAGTACCCTTAGGTTTTAGGTTCCTAAAAGAAAAAGTTAAACCTGTACAGTGCAAGATAATTACATGGTCTGTTATGGTGTGTTCATGTCGTACTACCTCGTCGACCTCGATACTGCCTCCGAGTGCCTGTCCGGCGAAATTTTCGCTTACTGTAACGGCTTTTTTGCGCCGCTACTGATCCAACAAGGCCGCCATTTTTTGTACTACATATACAGTTATCTAATCAGGAAATAGATCTCAAACTGTATAAACAAATCAAGTTTTTTAATGAACAACTCATTGAAGAGAGTTTTAGGTAATCGTTTTATTGACTTGTACGAAGTCTTAATACCTTATTAATTATAATTTTACATAGTTTCTTCTTTATGATGTGGTTCTAACGCATGATACAAATATACCTCACTATCTGTAATATCGTTTAATAAACATGTAACTATATCCTTTTATTAGTCATTTTCCTGAGTGCCCACTATACAGAAACGATAATTAGAAGTGCTGTGGAACTTATTATTGGTAATTTACTTGAATATATGCGGTTCCGTTATTCATTAAGCTTAAACTACTTGATAAGGAAAACATTGTGATGAAGCCAGTACTTAGAATATGATTTCGAAGATATGGCTGCCTATTAAGTGAGAAGATCCAACTTTAATGGTCAATACATAAAACACAGTGTTAATTATTGTTCTTTAATGTGTCCAGATTTTAATTAATTTGATAATAAATAAAAATACTCGATGAGTAATAAATTATCGACGTATAGATCATATCAGAATTGTTAACACATTCAAATCTTTGAATTTACGTTTTTTTTTTTTTTTTTTTTTTTTTTTTTTTTTTTTTTTTTTTTTTTTTTTTTTTTTGGGTGGGGGGTTTGGGGGGGGGGGGGGCGCCCGCCCGGGCGGGGGGGGGGGGGGGGGGGGGGG
>DWLS01005865.1:0-12238 GCA_018246255.1 Pachliopta kotzebuea | reverse complement strand
CGCCATCTTTGTGTAACTAGTAGTATCACAACGACACTTTTATTGGAAGCAAAAATTTATTACAGCGCCATCTTTGTTTAATTTATAGTACCACTACGATGCTCATCACAGTGTCAAAATTTATAACAGCACCATCTTTGTATAACTAATAGTATCACTACGATACTTTTGTTGGTAGCTTAATTTTATTACACCGCCATCTTTGTGTAATTCATAATACCACTACGATGCTTGTCACGGTGTCAAATTTTAGAACAACACCATCTTTACGTAATTAATAGTACCACTGCGACATTTTTAATTATAATTAATTTTGTAACAGCGCCCTCTTTGTGTAAAAAATTGTTCCACTACGATGCTTTTGACGATAACTAAAACAGAATTAATAACAGCGCTATCTGTACTTTTATATTAAAACAAATTTCTTAACGAATGTAACAATTGCCTTTGTATCGGTAGATAGAAAAGTAATTCATAGGTGGCAGCACTAGTAACTTTTGGATTCCTTACAATGAAAAAATTTCGTTAGTGGCATATTACAAGTAATTATTTGTAAGGAGGAATGTTTTTAGTTTGATCGTTTTGTTACAACTCCGCAAAATGATCTCTTTCAATTATTTGTTACTTTTGATTTATTATAAATGTATAATATTTCAGCGACCCTAGAGTTTTAGGAGTGATTGCAAAAATATGTATTTATACTATTTTTTTCTTTTATTCCTCGTACTTTAGCAGTTCTTATTTACTTGACGTATTTCCTTACTTTTATAACTGTTTGTATGACTGTTGTCATGAATTCTAATAATATCGCCTAATGCCTCTTTTACTTAAAAGAAACTTACTTTATGCATTTTAATAGCGGGGACGTTTATAAAATTACTCATGTATCTTTATGTAACAAATATAATATTCATTACCATATGTGGACATTTATACATATACACACATGCATGCGTTTATGTATATACATACCTAATTATTATTATTTTTAAAGTATTTGTTTATTACTTGACATTATTATTTCGCATATATTTTTTTTACTTATCTTCTTGTCCAAGGTAATTTTTATATCAAAGATTATTGTGTATATATATGTGTCTTTATGTAAATCATTCTTTATGCAAATAATCATCATATAACCTATTTGACTTTCCTGAATAGTGTATTCATACTAAACCGCTTTGACCCAGCGTGGTGGGAGTTGGCCTAAATCACCCTACTGCTGGGTGAGGCCTACGTCTATCAATATACGTTTATGAGCTGATGAAGAATAGTGTATACAATTTATTACACCGATTACTTTTATTTAGTTAACGAGTCATTATGTTTTTTTTTCAAACTTTCGATTAAAGTACTGATTTTAATTTTTTTTCCTATTATCCCTCTGTCCCGTGCGATGCTGGACTCCGTGAAGTCAGTCGGACCCTCGCTGGCCTCCTGTCACTGTGCTAATTATGAATAATCATCAAATCGCTTCGACCCTGTTATATTTATCGACAAAGCAATGTCATTTATCTGATAGTAGAAATGCACCGAAACAAAAGTAGTTATCACGTATTGGTTTTTCCAATAAAAGCATACGACACAAATATCCTTGCGAGCGTACATTTGATATACAAAGCGCTTATCCAATCACGGGGTCAATGACTCTACGGTCAAATAAAGCTTTCGAAGTGAAAGTCAACCTGTGAAAAATACTCGCATACTTAATTTACTTAGGAATAAGATAAAGTTAAATTCAGTGGTGGAGCAACGCAGCAACTGGATGTGTATAGCCTAAGACTGGGCTAAGTGACGTTCCTCGGAGCAGGTCCACGTCCAGCTGTGAACAACTGGCTGATAGTGATGGTGTATTTGATGATGATGATGAATCCAGCGGTTCCATTAGCAGGTGCGTAGGCACCACTCACACCATAAACTCTACATTTTGTGTGTAATAGTTTGTGTTGAAAGTTTTCGTCTGAAGCTTTCCATTTGTTGTAATATACTATCATAGTATATCTACACAACGTGTTTCACTAAAGACATTATTTTCCTTTGAAATAAATAGTTATATACTAATGTAGAGGTTTCTTACAAAAAGATGAACAGGTTTTTGGCCAAGTACTTCCAATTGTTGACAGATCAAAAGGATAAGTTGAGTGCTACGAGTGTACGGTTGTTACTATAATGGTTTCATGCATTTTTATAAGACATTCACCTGATAGTAAGTGATACGTTTGATTATAAATTGGTGCTAGTTAAGATGGTATACACAGCCACCACTTTGCGTCTCTCTCCTAGATACAGTCACGTTACCTCAGTAATTTCACATCGGCTGCGATAGGAGCCATACCCCGATGGTCTGTAAAATACTACCAGTAAACTTTTACGAATAAATGGAGATAAACTAAAGGTAGAATATAATGGCTAAGGCATTAAGTTTACGTTGACCTTCACAACATGCAGATGATATGAAGTGTTGTATCTATCGCGATTGCTCCAACGAGTCCAATGCTCACTGATGTCCAGTTCAGCTTCGGGGCTTCTGACTGCAGTAGTTACCACGGTAACGAGTACATGTGTATGTTTATAGCCATCTGAGCAATCGTAAGGAGTGCTTACGAGGGGTGTGAGAGGGGCGGGACCAGACCTCATCCACTCGCAGTGTAACCTCGTACTTATTTTTTTTCTTAACAATCGTCCCCCGTAAGGTATTACATAGAATATGGAATCCTTTATTATTATTTACCTTTCTTCTCTTTCTCCATTCTCCTACTTATATAATGTATCTTTCTTCGTTCGTATTATTATCTATCATTTCTTTACAGTATTCTGTAGCTTGCTAATCAATAAATAATCCTCTGGCTCCCCAAAAATTCGCATTGGGTCAGCGTGGCGGGAGACGACCTAAATCCCCTCGCTATTGGACGTGGGCTATATCTAGCAGTGGTCATTTATCGGCTGATGAAAATGGATTGATCAAACAATAATCTTGTAACATAAGGGTACGATAATTTGTATTGCTTTACATTGTACGGGCTGTAATTTGAAGTTGTATTCAGAACCTTAACGCTACTTGAAACTTACAAACGAGCTGAGTATACGCACTGTACTGACCAACGGATAAATTAATGAAACAAAGCCTGAATTAAAGTTTTCAATATCAAATGGAGATCGAAATTTCTAAAGCTTTCTGCTTTAGAGCACTAGAGAACGAGCGTGCCATCGCATATAAATATGGACAGGGTTTACATTTTAAATTGTACACTCGCCGAATTGAAAACCTCTTTGTTTTCATCGGTTAAAGAGAGTTTGAATACAAATATAACTTACGAGTAAGAAGCCTCCAATGGAGAAGTAGACCAAAGTGCTCAGAGCAGGTCGAATATCTCCTAAATTCTTTCATTATTTGGGCAGGCCTGTATCCAGCAGTGGACGTCTATCAGCTGATGTTGAAACGTCCGTCTGTGATACAATGTATGTATTCTCCGTCTCCTTTAGTTCGGACAATCTGCCGGTATCTCCGCCGGCGAAAACTCCTTATCAATTAAAATTAACGTATCGTGAGATTAACACATTCGCAAATGTAACAGCGCGCCGGGGAGACGTGCGCGTGCGTTGCAGCTGCCAACAGGAGACTGATACGTTGACACAGCAGCACAGGATCCAGGCGAGGTGAGCACGAGACCATAAACATAATACCGGGGTAGTAAAACCACCAGTTCATACAACAGGGTTTCAGCGGAACAGCTATCAACTGATTACATTCAGTACTATTCACAAAATGGTTTGTAGATTTAGTTAAATCAAGGATTCCAGATCTGAAGTAGGAAGTTCGAAGCCTGTTGTCAGTGTGAGTACAAATCAGACGATCAACGAGGAAACTAGACGAGTTTGTGTTCACCTGATGGTAAGTGATACCCATAACATATCGTTTGCTAAAATGGTATATACAGCACCACATTGCGCTCACTTTAAGACTTAACATATCAAATCTCGTAACCGTAATTTTATCAGCATACAGCACCGTTCAAACCGGACAGTAATGTTTGCATATTACTATTCGGCGGTGGAAATAAGAGCTGCGGTAGTGCTTATATAAACGGTCAGCTGCAATTGAGACTTATCAACAGTAATAGTAGTTAAACTACTAGTAATGAGTAATGTTTGTAACATTGGTATTGTATTTTTTTTTTAATGTTTACTTTGTGAACGCGAGCGTGATGTTTAAAACCGATTGCCGTGTCAAGTGTTATCGTGGTGTCAATAGTGTTATGCTCACATATATTGTTAAATCGGCGAGGTAGTGACGAGTCTGAAGCTATAGATATGTATGAGGATTAATTAAAAAAAATACCATTTTCAGTATGGCTGAGTGTGTGAGGAGGCGGCATGTGAACGGTGAGGCGGTGGGGAGCAAGGGGGAGACGGTGGGGAGCAATGGGGAGGTTGCCCACACAAAACCGAAGTACTGGGACCCGCTCACCGACGGAGTGCGATGGATAGAGAAGTACGCGGAGCCGCTGGAGAACTTCTTCAAGAGGCTGCCAGAGTTCATCAGCACCTTCATTGCGACCCTCGCCGTGTTCACATTCGGGGCCACGTTAAGAGGTGGGTGCGACGTCAGATTTCATCATTCAATCATATCTACCTAAAGCTTTCTACTTCAACTTATCTAGTGATCCGTGGTCCAGTAATGGCAAAGCTTAATTCCTGGCCGGTGGCAGCTTAAATTTCTTAAGATCAGATCAAGTAGCGTGTAAACAGTATGAGATTGTGTCAACAGGGGGTGTCACGCAAAACCGGGTGAACATTATTTACCCGAGCTTTATGCAATCGAGATAGGAGTTAGTCAACAAACAAGTGCACGTTAAGTGTGTATTATGTTACGGGAACAGAACTTTATTACCTTATCTAGTTTATTCACAGTAATATTATTTACATTCTTAATAGTTTCTTCTATAAATAAAGTTCCTTGGAAGCCTATATAATAAAAAAAGAATACTAACGCTTTGTTAAACCTCCCTGTGTTCCGGTTTAAAGAAGGCTGTAGCTAATAAAATTACTGGGATAAGGAGACTTAAAAAACTAACGTCTCAATGCGACGAGCACTGGTGCTGTGTATATCATCTTAACCAGCGATATGACATATAGTATAAAGGATTTTTTTTGCAAATCAACGAGGAACACAGTATATTTGCCGTTTATCGGCGCGTAGAAACTTACCACAAGTATTCAATGTTTGGACGTTAAAAATTTACCAGTTCGCAAAGAAAAGGTCTCAGATCTGATGATTTTTTTTAGTTAAGGTATCGTTATGTCATTTATTTGTTGTGTTATAGTATCGATGGTAGTATTTTAACTGCAGTAATTAAGGTTTACAAGTTAGAAACGGACGGCGGCTCTGAACCCGCGTCTCCGAGTTTCGGAGGATTTCATCCGTAACTATCGGTCCACTGCCGGAGCGGATCCAGAATTAAACGAACGTTTTAATTAACCCCCAACCCTCTCGCAGCCCTCGTATATTGTGATTTCACTCAAATTACCTCCGCACCAGCCCCGCACAAACTTAACGTACCACTTAATTAACTACAAGTTAAAGGTACGCCCGATGTTTCAACGTAGTCTCGCAATTTTCATTCATTTCTATACACACGTAAATAAAAGTGACCGTGACGTTTGAATTATATCTTTTTAACGACACGCGTATGATTATTTTGTAGATTAAACAGAAGCACAAATTAATTTACTGTTGGCAGGTCTTCTTTGTCACAGACCGTCTAAGTACACAGTAATGTGCAAATATTACTGTGTTCCAGTTTGAAGGATGCCGTATGCTAGTGAAATTACTGGGATAACGAGACAATACATTATATTTCAAGACAACGCAGTCTTAACCGTGTTATTAGCAAGCATATCACTTGACATGGTGAAAAATTAATACATTTGGTGCTTGTGGAATGGTGATGGAGGTTGGACAACAAATTTACCAATGATTTAATGTGTTTACTTAGTGACACAATTACGAGGAAAATGTTATTAAAGAATGAGCTGATAGTAACAATGTTGTGGAAGGAATTTCTCCACCGGCCCTGCCAAGGTCGCCGCGTTACCTGTAATCGGATTTTAATACGCTACGGATAAGATAAGCAGCGCTGTACCGACATCGTCACCTATCGATTTCAACGCAACTCCACAGCTCAAATTTTTTAAACTATCTGATTTATTTAAAAAAAATAACACTGTAGAAAAAATCAACGATATCACCTTACAAGTTCTCATTAAACCAGCTTAAGCACTCTTCAATAAGCATACTCTTTTTTTATTCTACTATGATTCGAGTAAGTGATACGCTTGCCAATAACATGACATTGGTTAACACAGCATCAAAATGCGCTTGCCTTGAAACACGGGTTAAGTCTCGTTACCACAGTAATTTCACTAGCATACACCACGCTTCAAACTACAACACAGTAATATTTGAATTACTATTTGTCGGTAGAAATAGGAGCTGCGGCGGTACCTAATTAAATGGTTTCAGACAATAGAGACCTATCAGTAAAGGTATGCTCTGAGCACAGCTGTTTGGATATAGGACCTTGTGGCAGAAGATGGTCTCTGGTACCAGAAAGTAATCACCCAAAGAGTTTGTATTATTGCAGGTGAGTGGGTGGTGATCCTGGTGACGGCGCTGAAGCAGATAACCGGGCACACGCAGAGCGGCCGAAACATGTCCACGGAGGAGATATTCGACCTGTTCACTTCACGCAATCTGAAGATGGAGCACTTCGGCCTCATATTCATTTGGGCGCACGCGGTCTCTTTGGGAGTCTACTTCTCCATTGGAGGCTTTCTACACGTGAGTTATATTTGTATTCGAACTCTCTTCAACCAATAAAACCAAGAAGTATTCAGTTCGGCGAATGTACAATTTAAAATGTAAACCCTGTCCATGTTTATATGCGATGTCACACTCGTTCTCTAGTGCTCTAGAGCAGAGAGCTTTGGAAATTTCGATCTCCATTTGAAATTGAAAACTTTAATTCAGATTTTGTTTCATTAATTTATCCGTTGGTCAGTACAGTGCGTACACTCAGCTCGTTTGTAAGTTTCAAGTAGCGATAAAGTTCTGAATGCAACTTCAAATTACAAGCCCGTACAATGTAAAGTATTACAAATTATCCCACCTTTGTGTTACAAAATTATTGTTTGATCAATCCTTTTCAATTAGCCGATAGATGACCACTGCTGGACATAGGTCACTCCTAATTATGAGGCGATTTGATTTGCCTCCCATCACACTAGTCCAATGCTGGTTGATGTAGAAGTCAGAGTCTCGTTTGTTGTCTCTTAAATGCTATAATCTTCTTTTTTTTACACGATGTATAAAGCAAACTTAATACTTATGTGGTATTCTCTGCCTGTCGATGTCGGAACATGTTGAGACTTATATAACAGCTGTACCATACAACAAAGAGATATAGTCATAAATATACACAAAAATAATAAAACTATTTCAGTTAGATTGTATCTTCGAATAACTGGCGCTAACCATCCACTTAAATGCTACTGTAATTGTAAATGATCACTTAACGCCGATTTGGAAGCGATTAATTTAACTTGTCACTAGTCTTTCATAATTCAAAAAATATATCAAAAGTAGCACTCGAATCGTTTGGTATAAAAGTTAATTAAAATCAATTTATTAACTTGACTTTGAACTGACAGTTAATGTGATTAATATTAAGTTGAGGAATACTTAAAATGTTCAACTTTTCTAAACTTAAACATTGGAGCGGTAAAATATTTAAGTTATAATAAACAAATATTATTTTTGAAGGATTAAATATTATGTCTTCCTTGTAGTGTTGCTTAGAACGGTCGCGCAGAACTAAGTGAGACTTATGTACAATGTTAAGTTATATATTTACAATACAACGCTCTCCAAACTGAAACACGACACTGTTCCGTACGTAATATATTGTTTGTTAATTTGATGTTATTCGGTATGACTTAAGTAGAGAAAGTTATAAGGTGTTAAGCAATATACCTTGGACTTATTTGGTATATTAGAAGCTAAAGATAACTACTATGAATATACGGGATTTTATTTAGAGAAGAATAGTTACTGTGTAAAGTTTCGTGGATGAAAAACCCAATGTGGTTCCTCAAAAGCTGAGCGGTTGAGAGTCGTGGCGATAGGTTATCTTCTTGAAAGTCATCCTGGCTAATCAAGCCCACCTGAGCCCGGTCACATCGCCCACTTATCGGTCATTATCATGATTAATGACGCGCACACTGCGCACATCGTTAATATTTTGATTTAAAACAATACATATACGTGTTGGTATCGCGATGACATCACTAGCAGTTGTCAACTGCGCGGCTTCACCTCAACAATACAAATTTTGTCTAAAACATTAATCTATTTACCAGACACAAAAAAGTGTTATACTAAATATTAGAGAGAAGTGGTACGACCTACGCTAACTCACTTCATTTAACATTTAATTATGTACATCTGATGCTGGTCACGCGGACCAAAGGGCCCTAACCTAGCCTAATGTTCCTGCTGCTCCTGGGAGTGTAGCTATCCTGATTTTCATTTAACGTGGGTCTTGGTTATTATTTGTTTAATCCGACGAGTGTTACGTATCAATTAGTATAACACCAACTAATATTAAATGCTTTAAGACATCAAATCACGTGGCTAAAGAGAACCAGGCGAGTGTATTCGGTAGTTGGAGATAGAGTCTGGTTCGTTATCCGACAACCTCTGCCTGTGTCGGAAGCTGTGCACCTGACCAACGGTATATCTTGACTACGGTGTGTGTGTAGCTGGGACATTCAGAAGCCAGGGTCGTCTTTTTTTATATAAGTTCCCTCACAAATTTGGACAGGGAATTTTACTATCTCTTTATTCATTACTTTTTTTTCACTCTGTACTAAATTGTCATGATGAAACCACCTACAGTACCCTTTTTCTAACATGGTAGTTTTGCTTTCAGTGGTACTTCTACATGCGAAGGAAACACTTGGCCCACGAGTGGAAGATCCAGCCGAACAAGTGGCTCAGTCCGGAGCTGGAGAGGCACGAGATATTGGTGGGCACCGCGTCGCTACTGATCGTCGGCAGCTTCTCCGCATTCCTCGCGTGCTACATCTACAACGGGAACCCGTCCACGGTTTACTATCAGTTCGACGAGTACGGCTGGGCCTGGTTCTTCCTGCAGTTTCCGGTCATATTCATCTATATGGTGTGTATCCTATTTATAACCTGATGAATGTTCAGCTTGTGTTTGTTGAACAGAAATTTAAGAAGACAGAAATAACATTTTCTAAACTCTGAACAGTGCTGCTAATGTTTCTTCTATACAGAAATGAAGCTGCAGTATGTGAGGAATATTACAGAAGCGTCTCTGGGTACCAATCCCTTACTCCAGCATTCCCTGGTTTACGCTGCAAGAGTTGGTTCAAGCTGGTGCTAATTGATTTCTTAACGTTCCGTTTCCAGGACTACACAACTTACATCCTCCACCGTCTGTACCATACGCCGTGGCTTTACAAGAAGTTTCACAAACTCCACCACAAATACAAGCAGCCCACTGCGTTCTCGGTGACCGCCATCCACCCCGTGGAGATCATGCACGTCCAGCTCACGTCCTGCTTACCCCTATTCACGGTTCCGGTGCATTGGAGTAAGTGAACCATGTTATTACTCTATACTTTGAATAGCTAATTTGACTGACTTCTCTATAACTTAAACCGAGGTGGTACAAAAAAGAAAGCAAGGTAATGACGAAAGAAAAATAACAATAAGAAAGACAACTGAAAGACTACTGAAAAATATTAAAGACCTTCACACAAAATATGAAGAAGAGCGCCAAAAAGAAATTGGATAGACTGAATTGGTTTAATCAATTTGTACTTAAAGTTATTTTAATCTTCCAGTGCCGTTCTACCTGATCGCCCTCTACAACTACTACCACGGGATCATCGATCATTCTGGAATCAATTTTAAAGCTCAGTGGTGGCAGCCGTGGCAGCCGGACGCCGAGTTCCACGATCAGCACCATGAATTCTTCCATTGCAACTTCGGTTTCAACATGTCGCTTTGGGATAGGGTGAGGGAATTTATGTATACATAAGTAACACTTATGTTATTTAAAGATTTAATAAGTTTATAAAACTGTGATAGAGAAAATAGTTTTGGGAATTTCGGCATAGCGGATAAGACGTAGATCATACATTTTTTTTATTCGACGAAGTGATGAGACGAGCAAGGTGTTCTGATGGTAAGTGATACGTTTACCAATAACGCGGCGCTAGTTGAGATGGTACACTCATCACCACATTGCTCCCGTTTTACTAGCAAACAGAACCCTTCAAACCGGAACACAGTAATGTTCGCACATTACTATTTGGCAGTAGGAATAGGAACTGCGATGGTACCTATACGGTCTCCGGCAAGAGACCTACCAGCAGTAAACTATACGTAACGGAGCTTTTCAAACGCCGCTCATTTTGCGTAGAACATATGTTATTTATTGAAATGAAAAAGTAAATTAATTAATATTACGATACATTAATAAAATATATATTTTTGATAAAGATTTAACCTAAAAAAAATCAATTTAAGCTACGATAAAGCAATTAAAGTAGGCTTTACTTTTCATGGGTGATCATTTCGTAACTATATTAATTATTCCCGACCCAATAGTACGTAGTACGTAGGCCTTGTAGCTAGTGAAATTACTGGGGTAAAGAGATTTAATATCTCTTGTCCCAATATAACGAGCGTAATGTGTATATACTACTTAGCAGCGCATTGCTACGGGCGGGTATAGGTTCAGGGTAACGTTTTGCTTGACAACTTCGAGTAGGTGTTACGGTAAGTTGTGAGTAATAAAAAGAATATATAAATAAAATAAAACAAAGACACTTACTCAAAACATGAATAGGTAATGCAAATATATATATAAAAAATATATAATGAGTAAGTGCGTTGTTGCAGGTGCACGGAACTATGAGGAGGAAGAACCGCGTGTACACGGAGGATACATTCCACGGGAAGGCGCCGCTGGCGGACTCACCTGAAGCGCAGGCGATCGCCGCCAAGGACCCTGAGGTGGAGGAGCAGCTCGGCCAGAGCAAGGCTACTCTCAACGCGGGCTAGCGCAGCCCCGTAGCGTCCCCGGCGCACCTGACGTCAAGTTATCCATGAACAATGCTCCCCTGTGATGTGATGTGTATTATAATACATACTTCGTTATAGCCATAGAGTTAACAGTTAGATTTATTGTTACGTAAATAAATGTTAATCGTTTAACTAGTAATTATTAATAGCTGATGTCTAAGTGTCCACTATTTATTTATTTATTAAACAAGCAGACGAGATGTTCGAGACGTTCAATTGATTGTAACAACGTTGCCCTGGTTAAGATAGACGTAGAAGCACATTGTGCTCTCTTTCAGAGATGTTAAGTCTCGTTACCCCAATAATTTCATTAGTTTACAGCGTCCTTAAAACCGGAACATATTAATTTTCTCACAGTACTATGTGGCTGCAATATGGGCTGGGGTACAGACAGAGATTTATCTACCACTTATGTAGTTACGCTTAAGCTAACGTAGACCCCATTGAGTGCAAAGTGTATTATTGAATAAAGGGGATTTAAGGTTCGCAAGCAGGTATTTGAGGAAACCCAAAATCTCGTCGGTACCCGCATCTCACTAAATTTGTGCTTCGTTTAAAAACACCGTCTCAGCTGATGGGTCGAGGTTGCGCTCGTGTTTACTTAGTGAAGAGCCGCGCGGGTTAACGCTTACCCAGCGACACCCCTCACACGCTTTGTAATCAAATTTACACAAATTTGACACTCTGGGAAAAGATTTATTATCCACTGTTTAAACAATAAGAGGTAGAAAAGATCTAGTTAATGATATTTTGTTTTAATGTTACGAAACCAGGTAACATAAGCTTGACCAGCGTCACCTAAGTGGGTTAAAAAATAACATCTTTGAATCAAAAATGCTTCTCCCTGCTATTTACCATAGCTGGGAAACTTTCAAAGGTTTCCTACTATGTTTGATATCTTTAATTACTGATGAATAGATCTTTAATTGTACAATCTGATATATATATGTCGGCGCGAAACACAGTAAATAACTATGGGTCATCGGTTTGCGTAGCACCCGCACCTCCCTCCACGCGCTACACTCCGCCGAGTTACCTATAAAAGTTGCCCGTTTCCCC
>DWLS01005864.1:0-12240 GCA_018246255.1 Pachliopta kotzebuea | reverse complement strand
GAGATTTTTATCCGCTAAAACACCCTTGGTGGCCATCCTCAAGGTCAAGGTGCAGAGGTCACGGGATCTCCGTACGGAACACAATCGCAATGTATTTTTATCTTAAACTTACTCAAAAAAATTATGACATTTTTAAATAAACATATTAAATAAAAGAAAAACATCGAAATAGGAAAAAGCAAAATTACTACGTTTTTAAATATGGGAGACGACTACTTAACCAATTAATCAACAGAAATACACATTATTTCACAAAATATTTACTTTTTTCGTCTTTTCAATATACTTTACAATATACACAAAAACCGATTTACGTGTATTTGCATTGTATTTTTGAAAATTTTTTTTATAATATAATACATTAGAAATTCATTTCAAATCTTGCTATAATGCGCAAACGTGTTTTCATTATTTTAATATCATTTGGTTTAAGCTTATATTGATATTAAAAAACTATTACGGCATGTGAAAGCAGTGAATGACGTATCTAATATTTCTCTAAAGTCGAAAAGAGAAAATCCGCGTTTTCCAACAACCACTCATTCAACAGTAACCGACTGGGAGAAACTTCTTTGCGAGTAAACGAGAAGTTTTATGGTCATTATATGTTATTGAATCGGTGTTTAGTTGAAAGCATAAAGCAAGTAGTATGTATGTGTAGACTGCAAGCAAATGGTTTTGATACTTATTCTTTAACTTTATTATACAAAAACACTATCTGATTTAAAACAGAAATGATAACAGTTTGTTAATATATGGTATAAGGTGGTGATAGGTGATATACCGTAGATTTTGAAGAGGTGTATTTGTTGAGGCACATTTATAGTTGCTGTTTTATAAAAACGTTCTGCAACAATTGTTCATAGGATTAGCGCGCTCTATATGTCATGTCAAGTGTCACCTGTCGAAGCTGCATCCTGTTGAGTAACAGATGACGTCCAGAGAACGAATCTATAAATCCATATTGCTATAAATTATTAGAAATATTAGTTCGTTAATTCATAATCATAATACACGTGAAGCGTTATGGACAATCAGCTGAACTTTTTCTTAGTAGGTACTCATTGATAAAATGAAATCGGATTTATATGTAATTATAGGTACAAAATGGTTAAGGTTCACCCCTTAAAAAATATTCAAAAAATAATAGAAATTAGAGTTTTTTTATGATCCTTTCCTGTGATGGTTGTAATGCATAACGGTTCGTGTGAATACAGGCGAATTTAGCAAATTGCAAATGTGTAAGCATATAAAGGACCCATTTGGTTTTTTGTCATCTGCTTCAAACTGATCACTTCCGTTCATATAACGGAGACACGTTCAAATAACATCTCAAACCGTAACGAGTGCGCCGCGGTTAACGGATTCCATTTCGTTTTCCGCTACCATCTGACATAGGCTCGTGCGAGGAGAATGCATGAAAAAAAAACCGTTCACCAACCACGCTAACTCTTTACTTATGTATGATTATACACCACTCCTATAATGTATATTTTCCTTATCGCTTTTTGTCCTTATTTCATAATTTTATTTTCTATTACTTAAAGGAATCAAAACAAAGGAGACTGATGCGCTGACTTAAATACTTCGTAACGCTTGTAAATTTTTAACAGGGAGAACTATATTGATACTATTTCAGGGTAAAATAAAGTACCGGATAAGGAGTCGAGAAATAAAAGTGTATAGCTAGCGGAACCATAGACTTTTTATTGACCTTTCATATCTCCAATGAAAATTTGCTTCTAGCCCATTCCGGCATATCTAGTCTGAGAAAGTAATAGAGGCTTCGATAATATAATGACGCATGTGTCGTCTTTTCGGCTTGTTTTATCATTATTACTAATTATATGTAAACATGCTTCTAGTTATGACCTTCTCTTGTTAGAGAATGTCTCATTAGTGGGACCATTAATAGGGCTGTATTTATAACACTGTATAGTTTATATACGATATGCCTACTTTGTACAATGTGTAGTGGACTCCGGTTTCCGGAGACCTACTAGGATACAACTTAGCTCCTATTTCTGCGGCCAAGCCGTGTGCAAACGTTATGAAGACACACGTTTTAGTTAGACAGAAACTTTGAAGCCTGTAAGTTATTCCCCTCGTTTGTTATTGTTATTAAAGTTGACAAGCTAAGGCTATTTATTTGCAAACTGGTGTTAAAACTAAGGTTTTGGTAATTAAGAGACGATGGAAGAAGAAAGCTCTGTAAATTCAGCGGTCATTCTCCGACATGTTCTCCGTATATGTGAATTAAAATATTTATAAATGGAACGATAGACCCACGTTTGAGTATCAACCAAACTAAATTATGATCGATAATCGATAAAAGATATAAATAATAGCACTATATAGCATAGCTTTGTTAAGTGATGATCGTTCTTTAAATGTTTGTCTCGGGCGGTGCGCCGTCTCGGTTTGTTTCAGCTGTGAGCTAATAGCTGTGGCGTAAGTCTCGTTCGTCGCGGTTATTCGATTCTCTTTCCGAATGTAAAGCATTATTGTAAATGTGTGGAAAATTTAAGAAACCCTCACGAAATACGCAACGCTTCCTCCTCTCTTAATGTAATCGGTGTACAATCGTAGTAAAAACATTTAAAAAAAATCGGCTATAGCTACAATTTCACATGGTGTTAAGAAGAGACGACAATATATACATACTTGCATAAGAATCTTTGTTACTCATAAACGTTTCTTTATATTATTTTTTTTCACTTTAAATATACTTCTGTCTTAAACTTACTATAATTTTTTTTTCATTAATAAGCAAACGCTTGACTTAATTTTCACATGGTGTTAAGTGACAACGAGGTCGTGAACGGTGATGCCTTTTTTTTCGACGAGGCGAGCAAGTCTTTCACCTGATGGTAAGTGATACGTGGCGCTGTATAGGATAGTATACCCTGTAGCACACTGCGTTCGTCGCCTTAACGACATAAGGTCTATTATTGCCTATGATACTAAGAACCAATGCTGTTTTGGAAGCAGATTTACAATATAAAGTTGAAAGAAAGTGCCTTCAACTAAACACCATTACATGGGGCCTCGGAAACGAACTGGGATTTTCCGTATTACAAGAGACGTGCAATGCTGGTTAAGTTTACATGTTTCCGACTAACATATCTGGTGTTAAAGAAACTTTAATATTAGTATTAAAGCATCTTTTAAGAGCAGATTATTAGTGCTGGCTTGATATGAAACAGAATCAAGCTAGTTTTGAGATTAGAATTATAACGCTAACATAGATTTGACAGAATTACTCCTACCGCAGCTCCTATTCCTGCCACCAAACAGCAATGTGTTGCAAATGAGACTTAACACCTTCCGACTCAAGGCGACGAGCGCAATGTGGTGGGTGCTATGTATACCATTTTAACCAGCACCACGTTGTTATGGGCAAACGTAATAATTACCATCAGGTGATCGCCATACTCGTCTCTACGCCTCATCGAATAAAAAGTACATATTATACAATGTTACTTTAATAAAAATATTTATATTAATGCTTAAGTAACAAATGGAAATGCATAAGTTCATCGTATAAAAGTAAAGTTGTTTTTTTTTACTATGTTGTTACGTTAGAAAATACTTCTGCTTATACTAACATGAATGTTGTTTTCTTTTATACAAAAATCAACAAGACGGGCAGCATCATAACATAACAATGAGGCATTGGAATGTTTACAAAACACCACATAGAGCCTATTGGCTTAAGAGTCAAATTTAGTCCAGGTTACGTAGTTATAAATAACTAATATTTTTTTAACTATAACGTTATGAGTTCGTGTGATGATATCATTAAAACCCGATTTCATTTGGGAAAAAATTTCGGTTTAAAAGTTGGCAGTATTCATGATAATTTTTTAAAAAAACAGCATGTGAGAACACATTTGGATACATTTTACAAGTTTGGAGGAAGTAATCACTTTGTAACGCTTAGCAAGGTGTTTTAACGAATTGTATGTTAATGCATGTACAGCTTTACAAGAGCAAAAAGCGTGGGATAAGTCCAGTAGTGTATACCATGGTACAAAAAGTTATTATGTTCTTTGTTATGTAAAGTGAATGTACTGTTGTTTTCACGTTACACACAGATTTATTATCTTTATCTCGTTTAAATGTATACTTTATTTATATATGTATTATTTAGAGCGCGGATAAATCAAGTCTTTATCATGAATACCTTATTTGAATTTTGTCGCAAAACCAAGACAGTTTCCAGCAATATAGCTCCTACTATATTACACTTTTAATGCAAGTTTATTAGTACATTAAAATTTAAATTTACTCGTTATATTAGTATTATTTATATCGACACAGAAGAAAAGACGAAAATTTATTTTAATGGAAATACTGTTCGAAAATAGTCGTTTTAAAACTGTTTCATAGTTTTTTTTTAAAATAGAAAGGTCTTTAAAAAAAGCTGTGTGCTGCCCGACGTTGCCGCTTGTTACAGGAACATTGCCTTTTCCTCAAGCACAAAGGATAATGATCCTCGCTGAGGAAACGCAGGTAGTATTCAAAAGAGTTTGATTTAAACGTGGCTCTTTAATTATTTCATGTTCAAATTTTGTTAATTTTACTTTAAGTTTGATACAAACGAGAAAAACTTAGTCCTTTTTGGCACCAAAAAAGTTGTGTTAAATTTAAGTATGGTTTCAGGGCAAAAATATGAATTGCCACCATTTTTAAATTGCCTTATCTATTGTAGGTTTCAAAGTTATGGTAAAGATTTAGTTTTTTTGTAAGTTGCCGTATTTCCTTACTATATATTATGCCTTTATTGTTTTAAGTTAGTATTATATAAACGATTAAAATCAACTTAATCACTTAAAACTATAATGGGGTATAATGGAATTAAAATAAATAGATAAACAAATATAAAATGTTACATAAAAATACTGTAACTTATAAAACTAATTTAAGATCTATAAGATGTATTTTGATACTTATTCAAATTCACCCTTAAGACAAGGTACGTTTACCGTGACAATGAGAATGGTTCAACCATTCAATATATTAATATATTCAATATACAGATTCATATGAGTATTGATCAACAATCTACTAGTATTCTCCAATCCTCACTTGGATATGAATTAACTTCGTCATTTCGCGGCTACACACTGGTAATTTTGTACTTTTGTATTAATTGATAAAGGTTAATAACCACATGGTGTAAAGAGGTGATGCGGTCTGTGGAGGTAAAGTGACTTAACCTAGTAAATGCTAATTCCCTCTTTTTGAAAGACGTTCACATCGTATTTGAAAGGAAAAGATCCAGCTCTTTAGTTGTTCTTGTTAAAAACAAGGAGCTAAAGATCTAAGTCCTTGGTTCTGTTTCGATGTATTGCAAAGTTATGAAAATGATATGATTCTGCGAACCCGCCTAATCAGCTACCACTCGCATTTTGTATAGCCTTAACAGCCTTGTAGTACCCTTGTTATATAAGAGCGCTAAATATTTTGAGATAGGTTATCGCAAATTCAAGTCTCATTCTCATTTAAAATCTTGTCAAAATAGGTAGCGATTTTGCTAAGACAAAAAAATTGGATTTTATGGTAATGTATTCAACACATCTTTTTTCGGTTCGGTGCTCTGTGGCGCGTTTTGTAGTATTTCGTGACTAATGTATAGATAATGGGTTTTTGTAAACATCAATCTACGGTTATCTTGAACTTCGATGTAATGAAGGTTATATAGTGAGACTAGAGCGAGTAATGTTTACGATTGTGTAATTTGTGGGATAGCCCGATTAAAGTTACTATAGCGACGTGTATGTAATTATTATATAAAAATGTATAGAAAGAGAACATTTGAGAGTTATAGACTGTTAATTATATAAAATAGGATCAATGATGATGAGTCGATGTAGTAATATACCGTTTTCAGGAGCAGAAGGCTACTTGGAGAGTTCAGTACACACAAGAATCTAACATAGGTAGACAATATCAAATACCATTGGGCGATTGACTTACATGTCTTATTACTATGTTACACAAAATATAAAATATGAACAGTGCCTTAAGAACTTTTTTATACAATACAATTATCCCTTCTATTTTTACTGCATGCGATTATAAATATGACAAAATATGCCGATAACGCAAGCGAAGCTAATGAAGCAATAACATATTGAGAAAAAAACATGCACCAACGTTGGAACCTTGATTAAACATGCATAAATTGAACATTCATGAGCGAATATGTTCGCTTACTTTCATCAAATGGTCAATTAAAACTAATTCTTGGCAATGCCGCCCCGACATTGCCATAATACTGCATAGAGTTGCAATGCAGTTTAATATTAAAAGCATGTTTTGCGTACTCTTTTATCCAGATAAAATTTTATAATGAATATACTTTGATTATTTAAAATGCACAAGCTATTATTTATGTAATCTATATTTGAAAATACAAGCAATTTTCTTAAAAAAAAACGACAATTTTTTTATTCATAGTACTTTTTAAGAGACGACAGTAGTTTTTTTTTATTAATAAAACATTAATGATTTTATCAATGAAAACAGTACGCGGATAGATTCCAATAATGGAGTAGTAAATTAATGATCAAGGGTCGATACTCTCCGGCCAGAACCGGTAATTCCCCGACAAATGTAATTCTGACAGGAAAATATAAAGCTATGAAGTACATGGTGTAAGCTGATAAATAAGCTACAGAATTTTAAAGGTAAACGAGTTGTCTTAACAATTACGCAGCAATAATCGAAATATTACATATATAATATTTCGATTATTCGTGTATGGAGGTTAAATTTTTATAAATTATTATCCACAATAGCAGCTTACTTTAGTAGTAGGTCCCAGTTGCCGGAAATCGCGTATGTAGGTACAACATCAGCTCCTATTGCAACCGACAAACAATACTGTGCTGCTGAAATTACTTGTGTAACGAGACTTTATATCTTATGTCTTAAGGCGGCGAGCAGAATATGGTACTGTGAATACCATGTTAACTAGCGCCATATTTTCTATAGGCTAGTGTATTATTTGTAATCGGGTTAATACGTCGCATATCATGAGATATGCGACGTATTAACCCCTATGAAGGCACATCAATTAAAGCAAACGTCTACAGTACGTAAATAAAACATTTGTGTTATTAATTCATATAATAGTCAATAGTATTTTACTAGTAAAAAGAGCATCTTGAATGTAATAAATAATAGATCAAGTTGCCACTAGACCGCAAGAATAGATAAAATAAAAAAACAACTCATCAACAAAATGTTATTGTGCGTAGAACAAAGAGCCGTTAATAACACTGATATCATCGACAAAACAGAAGTTAATATTTAGTTCGTGTTCTTGTGTGCGGGCAGTCAATAACTTTACGGGCGATGTCACCGTTAGTGGAGCTGACCTACCAGCGGAACGAGGCCGCGCGGGCAGACGCGACGTCAATTTCATTTCCAATTCACTTTCCACTTCCCATTGCCGCTTTGGTTTCAAAAATATGCAAAATTATTTAAAATTTTATCAATTCAATAATTGAGTACCCTTGATCCATAATAATTAATGCGTAATAATGAATTTGGAGGGTGAACAAAATGTTCAGACCTGTAGTCTTGCGCTGACAAGAATAAGACTAAGGTAAGCCCTGTCTGTCATAGAAGGTTATTAAAAGAGTTTTTTGGGTTCATGGGCTTCCAAGTTGGGTGCCCTCATTGTTAAATTAACGAGCCCAGGGCGGACAACAAGTATGAGTTGATTAAATAGCTAACATAATGTTTTGGATGTGTGCGATTGATTTGATTAGTAATTGAAAAATCTCAAGACCTAAATAGAGTAGATAGATAAAAATCCTCAATAAGCTGCATAAATAGAAATCTTGTTATTTTCCGTCCGGTGTATTACATTACAATTACGGCTACTCAGCAATTACAGAATATTGAGATTGCGACCACCACGGCGATTACCGTCGAGAGGACGGCTAAGAGAGCACCATTTATCTGTCATAAAAGCAAATCCTGTTATAGCAATATCGCGCACGTGTTGAAACACGGAAATCAATTCATATATCGATTAACATTCGTTGAAAAAAGAACCGGGTGAAGAAAAACATCGTAAGGACACTTACCTTTGTCGTGAACAAAAGTTTTTGTGGACATACCATATGTTCGGCCTTTGGCCTGTATGGTGGCTACATGAGCTGGAGTTTCTCCTTAAGAAAGAAAGCCTCAAGTCCTAACAATGAGAAATTGAGAGGGTTGTTTATATTATTTAAAAGAGAAACGTTCACAACTGAAAGAGAATTTGGAAACCGGTATATATAAAGAAAATATTCAATATGTTAAAATATCTTCTATGCATGTGTTCGTTTTTAACAGTCGACTTTCGATAGTTTCTTTATAAATAATGCCAAGGTCATGTACATCAGAACTCGTTCCTGGCAGGCCATGAACCGATTTAGACGGAGCTCATACTTGTTGCCTTAATACCTAAGAGATATTCGGATGTCGAGAGCGTTTGAATTTGTGGCTCTGCTCGCATACGTTTAACCGGTTATTGTGGTGCCGTTCCACATTATCTGTTGTGATGGGTCACCGTGTCGATGTCACGTTGACATACGAAATATTCTTCTGCTAATAGCTAAACTAGTCCTAGTTAGTAAAATTTGTTAGCTTTAATATTGCTCCTTCCTATCAAATTTAAAAACTATCTAATTAAAATTTACGCCGAAAAAAGATTTAGGTTTTAAAAATCTATGCTTTAAAGTTATTTACTTTGCTGCTTTCAAGCTTTTAAATAATAAATATATATTTGTACTTACAATAATCTACGTATAGTCGAGTCACTAAATATTTCCCATATTTTGGTATTTTTATAAAGTATCCGATATTGAGACAGTTTTTAACAATCCTTATTTCTTGACAACACAACTGATCTCACAGTCCGCGTATTGATATATAGCAATTAAAGTTTTGTTACGACTGTGCTTATACCCATGGCTCGTTAGCTAGATAGGTTAACGTTGGTAGGTCGGTGAGGTTCTCTTGTTACCTGTAATTGGATACGAGAGATATGACATTTGATGCAATTAATATCTAGTGCGTGCATCGGATTAATTGCAGCCGTATTGAGTACCTCGCAAGTATTTTCGATATCTGGTAATACTACGAATACAAGTATTATTTTGAGTAATTATTGTTGGCTTTAAATTACAAACATTTGTAATATAAAATAAAATATAACTCTCTTCAAATGTTACTTAGTTCATTTCTAAATCAAATTATTCTTAGAACTTAAAAAAATGTTGTTGGCGTCGCTCCTTAGTTTCGTAAAACAATTTGGTTACCCTTTGTATCGTTATATTTCATCATACAAGAACAGTTTATAAATTTTTATTCTGTACAAGATTTCTATCCTAACATTAACATAATTGCCACATTTTTATTTTGATACTCTGGTGAAACGTAATTTATCTATCGGCGAATATTCTTATAACGTCTAATCTAGGTCAATAAGATTTCTAACATGTTTACGAAGAAAGTGTATATGATCGACGGAATTACAAGTCAAGCCACCAGTTTCTATTGCAACCTGTAATCTCGTTTGCAAATGACCCGCGGCTATCGAGCAGGTTCGCCATTTAGGGTCAACGGCACAAGAAATTGCATCAAGGTGTAATATGTAAATACTGATCATTCCCATGTAGCTTCATTTTTGAAACACTGAAGACCGTCTTGCAACTTGTTAAGCAACTTCAAAGCTTTCGCAATTATGCGAAGAGTGCTTTAATAGAGGTAACCCAGCTTGTAGATATCATATCCTTTGAGAATATAATCTGAGCTTTATGTACAATGATATTGAATATGTAAATTTTCGTCATACAAATTTCATTCTATATGACGTTATTATACCTAGATTTTTTTTTAGTAAAATATTTGTTAATTTTCATTTTCTTAGATATAAGCTATGTTTGTTAAATTCTTTAACTAACTAAGGGAACTTTTATGTACAGGGAATTCTTTTCTTTACAACTGCTTTTTTATGTGTTAACACTTCAGAAATTTTAGTAGTAACCATGAAAATAATCAGAGGGAAGGGCATAACGACTGTGTACAGCTAAGTATTAAAATAAATAAATGTTTCTTTTTATTACAGACATGAAGTAATTTAGCCTTCAGTGCTATAATGGTATTAAACTGCAATGTACAAAATGTATCCAAACAGAGTCAAGGTCGACAGACGATTGTACGTTGGATAACGATGTTTGATTAGACGGTACAGGTGCCATAATTACACCGTGACGCTTTTCGCTTAGCCAATTGTCCAATTGTAAAATATAATGCCACAATCTTACACTTATCTTCTGATAATTGGTTTATATATTTACGACACATTTACAAATACAATTAAATAAATTTTCAATCGATATAATTTGGTTATTGATTACATGCGCAGCTTTCGCTAGAAAAGTCTGGAGCAGCTTCGTTAATCATAACAACAATTATTGCCTCCGTAGTAAAGGTTGTAAATAAAATTAAAACAAAACAAAGTTTTTTAATGATTTAAAAAAGGTATGCAGAAAATACATAATACTTTTTGCGTACTTTAATTACAATAAATTTTAAACAAGCTAGACACCAAACAGTTTTCTTGCATATCGAATGGGGATAGATAGAATTTCGCATTTTAATCCCTTTAATAGCACGAGATAGCAAAAACATCGTATAAACGTATGGTCATAATTATGAGTGCATATGAGATATTTTATATGCATTTATGACTTCGGGATTACAGACTGCCTAGCAAATGCATAATGTTTATGAAAGCATATTTCTAATTATATTTTGCACAGTTGAATAGTAGAGAAAACAAAATTTTTATATTTATGTAATGTCATTCAGATAATGCTGATTTCGGTAACAAATCAAATGTTTTTAAATGAGTGAATAGTAGTATAAAAAATTGTTAAGGTCATTGCTTAAACTTATTTATTTATTCCATTATTGTACCGTTTTAGATTGTAACGAAGTATAACAAAAGGTTTCTACATTCTATTTACTTCATATTCGCAGGAAAATGTGTTTGTTGTGGAAACGGAAACGAAGGCACTGGCTACCTTATTGCGTTGAACGGAAATAACATCGTTATAAAGCTGTAAATATATAAACGTCGACTAACAATTTTGTTGAGCAAATTCCCGTAAAATCGCGACCTGAATGTGGACCATTAGCTTCACTAATTGCGACGCTATCAAGCTCTACTTTTCAGTGGCAAAAAAAGATAGCGAAAAATGTTTATTAGCTACAATAAGAAATTAGCGGAGATTATGATGATATTTTCAATTTGGTTTTGATGGTAAGTTTACTTTTTCGTTTTATGTTCAAAATTGTAATATATCACCTATTACGCAAGGTTCATTTCTATTTCTATCCGTGACGGGCCTGAGCTAAACTACTACATTGTAATCTAGACAGATTGCGATTAATCTATTTGTGCTTTATGACTGCTAATGCTTATTCCTCTAAAATTAAGCTGTTAAACCAATTACAGCTTTATTATCTAATAAAATTGTTTATACTCATTATTTGAAAATAATATTAGTACAGGTAGATAGAAGAGTACAGTTTTTTTGATGCTATTTGTTGTCGGAGACCGTGTCGATAGGTACCACCGCGGACCCTATTGCAGCTGACAAACAGTACTGTGTAAACGTTACTGTGTTCCGGTTTGAAGAGTGCTGTATGCTAGAGAACTGGGATAACGAGACTTAACACCTCATGTCTCAAAACGAGCAGCGCAATGTGGTATTGTGAATACAATCTTAACCAGCCCCACGTTATTGTGGGCAAGCGTATCACTAATCATTAGATAAAAGTCCCGCCCGTCTCAGCACTTCGTAAAATAATAATTAAAAGAAATTTTTAAATTATTTAGATACTTTGAAAGATTTCGTTTTGTTAAAATGAATTTTGCCTTTGCGACTTTTAGGCGAGTTATTAAATTACACTTAAGACATTGTCATGGTTAGTTTCAGTAGTCTAGTCTAGTAGTCTGCTGGTAATTCTTACTATCCCTTATGATATATACCGTCACTTTCTAATGTTTATGATAATTTATGCTATATTTTTGTGCCTTAAGTGTTCGTGCAAACACGAAGGTGATTTTATTTGCGTGTTCACAAGTATAACTTATTTCTATTAAATATTATTTATTATGTTGAAATAGTTTTTATTACACACAACTAAGTGTTAAGACCAGTCAAT
>DWLS01005863.1:0-12241 GCA_018246255.1 Pachliopta kotzebuea | reverse complement strand
ACGAAGCACATGATTTGTTGTGCTGTTATTATCTCTTTGAACATAACCAATGTGTCAGTAGCACGTTGAAACAAAACGTATATAACATACACCCACAGGCCTTCACTCCCTTTTCTCTTTTTCCATTAACAGTCTAATATCTAAATGCTATCAGTACATGCTCAAACAACTGTCAACGAGACTTTTATCATTTTAATTCAATAAACGCTCCAGAACAAAAACTAAACTAAAGTTCGCACAACTCGTTAACTAAGCATTAGGCAGGTTTGTGATAAAAATGTGAGATTTCTAGTTTCGTCTATAACATATTTCTTTCTTACAAAAAATACTACGGGTTTCTTTAACGATTGTTTAATATACACGTTTTTAAAATCGTTTTGTAGTGTACAGGAAAATGTTATTTCTTGCACGATCCCTTGTGTATATTCGGGAAAGTATGGTTAGGGTCCCGAACATTACTTGTTCTATAAAAATGAAATAAATATAATATCATAGATTTTTTATTACTTTTGTTGATATTTGTAAAATCATATAATAACGAATTATTTCCAATTTAAATTTAAGCGTTTTAAGGGACAAGTGGTTGAAATGTTATGAGCTCAGATTTTCTTTAGCGATATTAATAATATGGACACTGATAATACAACGTTTACAAGGTCCAAGTACAACATCCATGATCTTAGGCGTAAAAGTAGGCTAAATAGTTATAAAATTAAACAAATTTATTATAACCGATTGTACTATAAATAAATAACTACAGTTTTATGTATACATTTAATTTTTATTTTTTCTCGAAAAGTTTCCCAATATTGAATGTTCATTTCTCCAATTTATGATATTTAAATGGTGTTATTAGGAGAAGGCTTTGGAAATAAACCCTTTTGCAACGAATAATTATTCAGATTAAATTATTTCACTTTGCTGTCTGAACTGCACAGCTTTAACGAAGCTTAATTTGTTTATCTCAAACGAACCAGTAACAGTTATCTGCATAGAAACTAAACAGAAGATAAACTACAGCTAAATCAGGCACAGACATATCTGCATATGTATTATTTTATATTTGAATTATTATATATTTACCTGTACATGTATAAATATACATATTATATATTATTTTTGTTATCACGTACATAAAAAATAGGTAATTTTCTGATGATAATAATCTATCATCATTTAATAACTTATAGAGCATTGTATTCGACACTTAAAGCTAGTTAGCAGTCGCTGTATTAAAAGGGTATCTTTGCCAAAAAAAATATTGTATTAAAATAAAAGTTAAGGAATTACAATATTGAATCAGAAAAGGATATGTTAGCAATAGTCAAACACCTCGATCTCCGCAGGGATTCATACTACAATAAACGACGAAGCTTTGTAAAGTTGAATACTTTGTGATAGAATACTTATGAAACGTTGTTATACAACCTCTCCAAATTGCTGTCTGCCTTCTTTTTAATGCTATAAATAAGTTACTTATCCTCACTAATCCTTTAATATTTTTTTATATCCATTGTTGGAAACTTTCTGGATTGCCAACCCCCATACACTTATTTCTACCGCATACAAGTAGTTATTTATTTAAGCGATTGTCTGTCTCATGTAACTGCGAGTATAATGTATATATAGTTTAGTTCTTATTAAAATATATGCATAACCTTATACTTTGCGTACTTAATAAACTACATAATTTAACAAGTGTTATATTTCAAAAACTTAAAAAGATTGCCTGGTTTATGCATAACTGGTATACATTAAAGAGAAGAAATAATATAAAATAATACTTAATAATTTATATGAATTTTAACGCCGGAAAAATAAAGACGTATTGTTAATTGCACTTTACTGTTAAATATTATTGAGTAAATTGAAAACTATTTTTATTATAATATATGCAAAGTTGTTGAAGACGAATGAACGATAACATAAAGTACTACGTCTTACGTCTCGTCCTAGTTAAAAGTCGATCACGATGCATAAACCCTACCCGTAAGCTTTTAACGATGTGCTTTCAAATGGCCATAAGGAAAGTGGATGAAGGGTAGGCTAGTGTAGAGTTAGCGTAATTGAATTTATATCCCCATAATCCCGTCTTGAAAATTTGTACTAAATGTACAAGTTTTGAATAAAAATCATATTTTGTTATTACTAAATTTGATAAAAGCATTTGCACGCGTTTCGGTTGTTTTATTAGTGACAATAGTACAAACTTAACTAGGTTATTATTTTGAAGGCGATTGCTAGTGAAATTACTACAGTAACGAGATTTAACATATTTTTAAAAGCTGAGCGCAAAGTAGTGAGAAATAAACCCTGTCCGGCATCACATTGTAAGGAGCAGAAGTATCACTTAATAACGTCTAGTCGTTTAGAAAATTAAATAAATGTTCAAATCATAATTTTTAGGTGTCATTTAGAGACACCATGACCAACGAAAACTTTTCTTTTAATACAGAATTGTGTCTAAAAATGTATATGCATCAAAAATGTTTTTCTTTAAATTCCTTATTAAATAACGCGATTCTCACTGAGTAAATAATGTATTTTAAATGTAGATGCTTTCATAAACCTTTTAAACATTTTCCGCCCTATCTACCTCCAGTAAAAACCTTAATGTTATTTACTTTCCTCTCCTCTTCACATGACAAGAAAATCTGATGACATTAATAAGTATTTTCATCACGAGACATTAAGACATTTTGTTTTAGCTCAGATATTTAAAGAACGTATCGTATAAGACCGTTGTTAGGATATTTGTAATAAAAAAATTATTACAAAATTATTAAATTACATAATAATATACTTTTAAGAAATATTTATTTTTAAAGAATTGACAGATTTTTACCCTTTATAAGATTCAGTATAGCCGAAAATTCATTTTATGTTTTAGTAATTTTTAACTAAAACAAAATTTGGTCATATTCCTTCTTTCTACAACTGTGAAATATATAAAGAAAAAGAAAAAATCTTTGTCATTCATCAGAACTTCATGATATTGTACTTGATTTAAAATATTTTACTGTGCTATAAATAACAGAAAATGAAGAGTAAATAGTTTCGCAAAAAAAATTCAATTGAAAATAGCATACCCGTATTGATCAGTTTGTTATCTACTAGTTCCTGAAGTTTTACCCAACACCTTGGGAATATTTTATATAATAATAAGAAAGTTTTCTCATAAAGAAGTTCACTTAATACGATAGTGCCACTATTTTGAACTTTATAATAAAGGGTATCTAGTTTCCACGGAAGAATAAGCTTCACTGCACAGGTATTATTTTTTAATACACGTGGTATGTGTAAAATGAATATTTAGTACTTCTAACAATTATTAATTTTTCCTTCTATCATGTATAAGTTCATTTCTCTCTTACTACTCGGGTTTGTATGGGAATATTATTTACTATTTAGATTTCCCTACCTAAAACTTTTATTTTTGACAACTATTCAAAGCAAATCTTATCTATTTTGGTCCTATATGAAATTAATCATCTATCAATATTTATTAAATAGATCTGCGCTTATTTTCTTTGTCTAAATTTGTATAGACGAAAATAAAATTAAAGAACTTTTACTATGTACCTACTCGTATATCCGTATTTGTACATGACTCTATTAATTTTTATTTATTTATATGATATTTATATCACGTTGTGTTTTCTTTAACTTATTTCTTTGTTTTAATATGTTTTCAAAATTTTCTCACCTGACGATAGGTTCGATTGTAGCAGTTGTGTAGTTTCTGGCTTTTCAATTTGTATTCGTGTTACCCTTGCTTATCTAAGAAGGCAACTACAAGAAGTTTTAGGTTCCCCGGTTCAGAAAATATTGTAAGTCAAAACAACAAATACGGGGTAGTCCGGTATTTGTAATCTTTCACTACAAACAACCCTAACTTCGCCTAAAAGCTGGGTAGAATATCTCTCCTTCCCCATTCAATAAAAGAATGACTGGTGAAAAATGTTTCCAAATATTAAGTCATTCTTCTTTCAAATATTATGTAGTATTCCTAAAAAAAATTACGATGATAAAAAATTCACTGTCTGTGCCTTATTCAAAAATCAAACTAAAAACCTCTATGTATCGATAATTATAATCGTCAAGTTCAAAATTACGCTGCTTATTGTTTTATTTTTGAAGTTAAACGAAAGACTTAGTTTTAATCTTATATCGATGAGTTTTTTTTTTACTTTTTCGATTGATATTTGCTTTTATTCACACATAGAAACTATATGAAATCAAAAACCGTCTTTTACTTTTTTATTGATTTTTATAATTTTAAGCAGTCAACAATCTGTGGCTTTACACTGCTGTACATAGGCCTCTCCCAAGTAACGCCACTTAGACCGATCTTCGGCTACACGCATTCAGTTACTACCAGCCGCCTTTTTTAATCTTTTAATCACCTATAATTGTCATAATAATTGTTTTGCTGTTTAACAACTTTTATTATTTTAAAATCAATAAAAATTAAAATGTATAAAAAAGGTAAATTTATCAAATTAAATTATTTAAAAGTATTAGAATGAAAATTTGAGGAAATAATTTGTTGTCAATTTTATTAAATCTAACGTTTCAAATGGGATTTATGAATAGAGTCAATCAGAATTTTATTAAATAATAAATTGAAATCCTCTGTGTAATCCAAAAGAGGAGTGAAATAAACTTATAATAATATAACATTAAATAATTTTTAACTAAATCCTTAAAATCACCTATTCATTGACTAACGGTAATGTACAATATTTACGCACTATTAACAATGGATTTAAAAACATGAGAAAATCTATTTTTCGTCTATCGTATCGTATATTTATAGTTATTTTTAAAACATTATTATTTACCTCTGCAGTAAAACATTTTTAATTTAATTTAAATTAATTGAAAAAGTATGAATTTTACTTTTTTTAGCCTAAAATTGATTAAAAATTTTTCGGGATGATTATTAATAATTTACTGCTGACATAAATAATAGTGATAAAACCAAATAAGTAATGCTCTAAAATGTTATTTTTTTTTACAAAATTGCACACTATACAAATCATTATTAAAAAATAGAAAAGAACCTATTGTGCTTCTATTTATATAATAATTAACTGTACAGCTTTTTATTTAATAAAACAAAATAATAATTTTAAAATTTAAAGCAACACATTAGAATGATGATGATGATGTAGTAAAAAAATATCTTACCGGACGTTGTACCACTTGAATAAGTGTTGAGCAATTTATGAAATATGTCGTTGAGAATTAAGCACTGTGATACTGCGGATGACTGAGCTGCTTCCGTGTTACCCCTTGATGGTTTTTGAAAGCAAATGAGAGCCAGGGGGTGGTCGCAGCGGTTATATAGTGCCGGGTTGCTTGCCGTGGCCACGCTGCGTAGGTGACGTGTAGACCCGTCGCTACGATCTCCTGAAACTGTAAGTACATATATATATATATATGGTTGCAGATATTAATCTTGTTTTCTGCGGCCGCTGCATCTTCCAGAATGACATCTCAATTTCACCCGCTACTGCTATATTAAAAGACTTTGCGCGATGACACTTTAATTATCTTTAGATAGGTTATATATTAATATGTATAATTCATTAGTATGCATATGTAAAAGTAACATTACTTTTTTTTGGAAATTTAAAATTCTCTTACTCGCCTGCCACTGCATCTCCTCTTGGCCTAGGTTGATTAGTAAAGAATAACTATAGCTGTTAAGGCTGCCTATTGTTATTTAGGTGATAAAATAGAGATTTAAAATAAAATTAATTAAAATATGTATATATGTCGTACTTTCTTTATTCAATAATCGCACTGTATAAAGACACCTTTAAAATACATTATGTTTTGTAATTGCAGATTTAATGTTGTTATCACTTATCAAAGTATGTTTAATTAATTAAATTAATTAACAACCATTGTAGTTGTAAAAATGTAATGTACTGAAATCCTTTTAAGTAATTTGTTGATAACTTACGACTATTTATCAGATATTACTATAAGTATTAGTTTGCGGGAGAAATCAATCGATACTCGATCATAGCTTTCCATATGTTTGATCTTGTAAGAAATTAATCAATTTACATTTTATTAATATTTTAAATAGTGAACGAAACTTTTTTATAATTTAAATAATTCAATATAAATAGCGTGTTTTATACTTAGTTGTTATTTTTTCGGTTTTAGAGATTTTTTACAGTATATTATCATGCAAAAAGTCTTATGCAAAAAATACAGAACATTATTAAATTTCTGAATACATATTTACGATTGATGTGATTGATGAATTTAATGTGTGAATAATCACAACATAACAAACTGATACAGCCTAATAACAATCAAGTAGTGAATTACAGCTACCGATTAAGGTTCAGTAAACACACACGATAAAAATGACAAATTAATGCGATGTTATTGCCGTCCACTAAGCCGCCGCCGTCGGAAAATGAAAACGTAAATAATAATACACTAAATAATACTACACACTATTAAAGCATATAAAAATAATTTTATGCATGCGTTATTATTGTTATTAAAATAATAATATGACAGAAAACAACCTTGCATACTTGCAAATATGTATTAAATAGTTTATAATTTTTTTAAGTACTTTTTAATTTGTCGAGTCGAGCAAAGCATTCGCTTGATGATAAGTGATATGCCTGCCCATAACAACGTGGCGATGATTAACATGGTTTACACGGCATCACATTGCGCTCGTTTTTTGAGACAAGATGTAACCCCAGTAATTACACTATCATAAAATGCCCTTCAAACCGGAAGACATTAGTGTTTGCCCACTGTTGTTTGTTGGCTGCTCTGACTGTCATTCACACTGTCTCCAGCAACAGAGATTTACCAACAGCGGTTTTAATTGTAAGAAAAAACAAAATTAAAATAAAAGAGCGTAACCTTTATGTGATTTTGTAATATAACATGATAATAATATGTACAATTATATTCTGTAGTATTATATCCCGTAATAATGGAAAACGAGTTTTTAGTAAAGTCACAGATATTTCACTAAAAATCTTTTACAGATAAATTGTAATAATTACCAAATGGATTTCAAAAAATAAGTTATGTCGTCTTGTTTTAAATTATTGAAAATAATTTGTATCGCTGTGAAATTACATACTTTTGTCCTTTTTAAAACCTTATATATTTTTTTATATTATATTACATTATACCCAACAGTTCCATTTCAAATTTATATTACGGTTTCACTTTCAAAGTTAATTAATTTTCCCGTGTTGTTACAATGAGAACGGTTTCACTTGGTGAGATAAGAATTTTTAATGTATTTACATTTCTTATGTAAAGTTTTTTAACTCTTTACAACATTTGTTATTTTATAATTACATACATTGTGATATTTTTTTTGAACGTAGCGACAATTTAAAAAAGACTTAGGAGTTAAGACTTGTGAATAACACCTCCTTATCGTGTTTATTTATTTAACGGCAGAAATAAATGCTGTTTTATTAAATTTAAAATATTGTTGAGCATCAATATTTTATGTAAGGTATATATTATTATTAAATACTTTCTCATTTTATGATACTTAACTTTACGAATTTTATCGCAATACTTAATTACATAACTATCTACTACGTTGTATAACTTAAATTTCATTTACCAGTTTTTTATAGACTCAAAAATAAACTTTAGTGTATACTTTGAAAAATAACTAACACTGCTAGGAATAAGTTATATACTCGGGTAATAAATAAAGACACAATAGAAATTTTCAATGTTTTCAATGAAATTTTTGACACTTTAACAATGTCTTTAAAATTAAAAAATATATATATTCTACATCACACTGACCGTTCCTGATGCGCTAAATATTTCAGATATGGTTTAATACTTTAATAAACTAGGTTTATGCAATTGGCTTATCATCGTCATCATGATCTCAAGGAATGGATGTCCATAGCTGAACATAGTTATAGCTATTTGACTAGTGTTATAAGCATACTTAAAAATTAGATATTAACGTATCAATGCGGATTATTACATACGTCCATCATCAAAGTCTTTTCTTCATTACTGAAGTTCGAATACGACGTGTAATATTTTGGCGAAATTACATACGATTGATATTTCGAAAACATCGCTTGCGCTCAAAAGAAAGTGGATAATAAAGTTATAAATATTTATTCGTTTTCCTAACGTAAAGAAATAAACGTTAATACCTTCACATACACACATATCATAAAATTAATGAGCTTTTTGCGTGAGCGATGTTTAGGTATAAATTAATATTTAAGCACTGTATAACAATTAAAAAATAATATTCCATTAGAACTTATATTGCAATAACAAATATTAAACATTTTATAACGGATACGACTGCATTTGTACATGTCAATAAAACTTAACACTACATTTGCACAGCCACCGCCATAATTTATAATGGATCTCTAAGTGCTTTAGAAAGGGTACGTTGCAAGCACTGACATATTATATCGTTTGCAAACAAAATCTGATTTATGAAATAAATTACAGAAACAATTTGCTATAGGACTTATCACTAAACAGGTCCAAAGAATAGCACTAAGGTTTTTTTAGATAGGATTTTAGGCACGATTTTATTGGTAAAAACTTTAATACTTTTTTGTTTTTCAGTATATACAAATATAAGTAGCAAGGAAGTTCTAGGCGAGCACGCTTTTGCATCTGCAGCCTCACTATAAATTGCGAATATACCTGTGAAATAAAGATCAAGGATTAAAACTAGAAGATAGTAAGTTAAAAACAATTCTTGAAATGCAATTTGTTTCAAAAGATAACACTAAAGTTAGTCCCCACCCTACACAGTGTTCCAAAACAGTATTAAAAACGAAATCAAAAATTTACACGAAGCGTACTAAACTCCATTCGGAATCGTGTACCAAAAATAATAAATAGTTACATTTGTCTATAATTTACCTTAAAAAATTACTATTTTTGTTTATCAAATCCTTTGATGACTCCATTACAATCCACTTAACCATTTACGACTTGTAAAAATGAATCTCATATTGCCTTTCTACGGGATATCGCAGATTTCTTCCGATTAGATCCTACGAATTTCTTAATATCGATTAGTTCAAATGTTCACAGTCATATAAATTTTAACACAAAAGGGAATTATTTTTAAGTGAAAAAATATTAATTATTTAATAAAGAATATATGGAGAACCAAGATGCGATTTTAATGTAACTTTGTCTTAATCTCTCATGTAGTGGCTGGTGTTACAAAATTAGCTTAACATTCACACACCGTAATAAAATTTTATTAAATTTTGTTTCAATAATAAGTGTTAGTATATTCATTGTATTGTCCATTCAGATCACGGATTTCGCTACCCAAGTTCAGTAGTTCATGTTAAGGTAATTCAACCGGTCAAACGATTAATAGCATTAAATATCATCAAAGGACAAGAAAACGGTAACATTTTAACATGCAGTATTAAAAAAATCAACAGGTAAATGTCGTATCCAATTACTTTAAGAATATTCAAATACATGATTTCAAATTGTGATAGACATAAACAGATCGTAACACGCCATCGAATTTTCTAAAGTGAAGGCTATTGTGGCCATCGTAATGAATTATTGCCGATAAAATCCTAAACGCGTGTGCTCATAAAGTTACATAGAACAAAAACGACAAAGCACTCTAAATACGATGTACTAGTAGCATTCCTAATGGTTAGTAATCAACGGCGATCGCACACAATCTCTGAAACATATTGTATTGTATCGCCGATAACTTTCACATGATTTATACTTTGAACATAACTTTTTAAATCACAGTAAATAAACATGTGGAACAACTTTGTATCATTTAAATTTTTACCGCTACCGATCCGAAGTCACCGGTATCCAACAATTTTCGAGGATCTTCACCAGGTTGACAGTCCACATGGCAGACGGTCGTCCCGCTGCGTTTATTATTACATGGTTTCTCATTGAAGAATCTTCGTGTCTAATCAGTTGTACGAAAATTGCGATATTTAAAATATAAACATTTAAGTATAAAAATAGGAATTTTTATGTTCACTTAAAGGAAAAAATAAAATATTTATAAGCGAAAATTTTTGATAATCCCGTCATGAGCAAAAATTCTTCTATAACATACCCTAAAATAAAGAGTTCTCTAGTTTAAAATCTTCTGATAGGCGACAGGGATTAGTCTAGCTCGGGGACCTGATGCCAATTAACACCCGAAGGTCAATTTGTGTATACGCAATCAAGTACAAAACTATAGTAGCGTAAACCAATATAAGTTTCAAAAGCAAATTAGCCTCTCAGGTGGAGCTTCATTGAAGAACTGATACCAGTAAACTGATTATTGATGGTATTTATTAATATGCTAAAGAATTATATATTATTTCTTGCTAATCGCATGTTTGAAAAGAAATATCTAGATCTGTCTAGTCATATATTCATAAATAATAAATATCGCAATTTTATACATAGACGTATTTCATAAAAAGTTTGAGTTATAAACACAGATGCCATTAGGAATTAAAACGTCTATTTATATAAGTTTTAAATAGAGGTTTATAGTTTAAAATTAATTGTCTGTGAATAAAATTTCGATCATTGATTACGTTGAATCTTTTTATAATTAAAAACGAACGATTTGTTATTAAAAAAAGACTTCGTCACGTTTTGTGTGAGAAAATTTTACAAGGGCCTGTGAAATAATTATAATTACGTCTATGCAGGATAGAGGTAAGACAGGCAACACGAGACAATATTAATAAAAATTAAATTACATTGCAAATGTTAAATTTCAATAGACTTAAATCAACAATGTCTGAGAATTAATCGATTTTTATTGGTCTGACAAGTACCGGAAACGCAAAGCAATAAAAGGTTTTTTGTAAAATTGTTCATAAACAAAATAAGAGTTTCTATTTAAAATACCAAGTATAAGTTTTTTTAAGTGTATTAAAATTTCTTAATTTATACAAAAAAAGAGCTTATTATGTAATGAAAGGGCCCCATCATTTTTGTTATTATCTATGTATTGTATTATTTGTTATTAATTAGTTTTCTTCAAAAAATATAATAACTTATGAAATTGTTAACACAGCAGCTGCAATAAAATTGAACATGTAAGAAATACTACATGTTTTTTTAACACGAAATATCTTAATTAACGGAACGTCTGTCCATTTCAGTTAGTTGAATTATATTAACAGATATAAATTGTTGACTTCATAAGCAATCTAACAAGCAGACGACACGACCCTCGTTATATGCTCCGATGACCGTGCAGGTTTAGAATGAACACAAATTTCAACTGGATCCCTCGAGCTTATAATATATTTTAAACATTTAATATACAATCTGTTTATCTTACGAATCCTCAGTGGTAGAAAACTTCTAAACAGACCCTGATTATTATACGAAGATACAGTTAACTCAATCTATGTAGATCGGACATCTAACAATAATTAAAAAGTTGTAGATACTTCGTGATGGCTGCCATCTACCACATCAGACTCTCCGTCACCAGGTCTGCTGCAAAATGGTCGAAACGTCTATAATAAAATATTTAAATAACCGCAATAAAATAAATAAAATTTAGTCTTATTCAATTTTGATTATTAATTAAATTCAATTTTTTTTTACAAAAATTTCTCATCTGTTATATATACAGTTATGGTAATAAATTTTTATGATTATTTTACATGAAATTCTTCAAATAGAAATTATTGTTTACGAAACTGAAATTGGCATACGAACACAAATAATTTCTTATACAAATTCATTTGTTCGAACTTTGCTTGGTTACCAAGTTTAACTACGGATCGTTAAAATGTAAATATCATTAAAAAATTCGGTTTGTTTTTGTTATATATGTTATTATTATATTCGGTAAAAAAAAACTTATGAACTCCCAATTTCTCTCGGTCTATATTTCAGTAAGGATAAAAAGTATTTTTATCTGTACTGTTATAAACGTACAAGGAATATAGTTAAGACAACATCAGCCTGGATAACGATGTCTCAAGCGTCTCATTATGAAAACATCGCAACCGTGCATTACCTTATCATTTTACCTATTTACAGACTATACATCTGTCACATATTGAAGAAAGAATCTTTTATTAAATAAAATTTATAGACTCATCCGAAATGGTCTAGCTCTTCATCATAAACAAGAAATAGACCAAAATCATGGTGGTAGATCGAGCAGGAATTCTCAAACGTATAGAAGAACTCGCTTACTTGGAATCTG
>DWLS01005862.1:0-12242 GCA_018246255.1 Pachliopta kotzebuea | reverse complement strand
AACGCATTGTAGTGGATCGCCAACCATCCAGATGGTGCGGATGATAGTTCCGGCGAGACGATCGGTTGCGAAAGTCACTCTTCACCATCTCGACTCAAATTGTCACTCAAAACAAAATGAAATTAATGAAAGTTGATGCATTACATTAAGGTAAGAAAGGGTCATTTATTAACAGGCAGTGTGTTAATAGTTTTGCAATAAATTTTTTTGTAATCAAAATATAAAACCAATGTATTCTTTTTTTACAGGCGGGCGTATCGCCGCAAACAATTTTTTTACCTCAGCCGACTTTGTTTACGCCCCCTATATTTAGAGAGAGGGGCCGAAAGCACGTTGGAGATGATATCGACATTAAAATGAATCATACATTGTAATAATACGGCGGGGCTTCGCGTTTCAGGTCCTCGAATTAATTGCGCTGTATTGAAAGTGAGACAATAAGCAACCTTGAACACATTCGATTGTTAAGCTTTTAAAATGACGCATTGTAGTTATAGAGAATAAAGGAATTGAGGGTAATTAAAATGATCGTAAGGTTGATTATTTAGAACACGGTAATTTGATATTCTTTGAGACACACAATATAAAATTTAACATTTTTAATTTACGATGAAATTGTTAAGATTTTTTATATTATTACAATAGTAACTTATTTTTTAATGACTTTTATTAACTGCAGATACATAACATAGGCGGGAATTTTTAACATTTATAATAAATACCCAGTTTTGAAAATAGGCGTAAATAAAAAAAATCTATAACAAATGTAATGATTGCAATTTAATTCTTTGCTGGACTTTGATATGTTTAATGTTATCTCCTAATTATGGTTATTATAAGAGTGATTTTTTTTTATAGAATGTAATGCACAGTGTACAAACTTAGAATAATGTAAACGTGTAAGATACATAAGTAGTATTTCAGAGGCTCTCAAATAGGTAAGTATTTGTGCATAAATATATTTTGATGCCATATACGTTATTAAATTTTAGCAAAAATTTGAAACCTCTTTTATAATATTTTAAAATAGGCGTATAACAAAGTCATTTTTGAACGTGTTCATTAACGATACGAATATTGTGAAATTCTCGTTGACATTCCTTTAAGTCAGCGGGAACATATGTGACTAAATAAGGAAGTTCAAAATGTTTATAAATCAATCGATGTCAGGATCACCCATCGGCCCCTGTAATATTATTTGCAAGTCACGGGTGTAAATTTAAGAACGCCCCCAATTTAAAACGAAATGTGTAACAATAGAGGACCCGTTCTGCCAATTTCCTCCGTCGACAATTGCGTTCGATAAAAAGGCAAGGAATAAAATTATCGTTTAAAGCCGTTAAAATGCTAATGCTACTTTAAAAAATTTATTTAATCTATAAACTGCAGTCAATGCTAATAATAATAATGCTGTTAGCTTATTATTGATTCCATGTAATTTACTTAAAGTATATTGAACCTCAGTAACGAAAGCTGCGTTTTTCATTACTTTACTGAAATTATTAAAATGCTGACTTGTAATTTTTTTAAAATAAATTTTGAATGTTATAACCCTTGTTGAAACTCGCAGCATGATGATACTTACATAACGACCGTGTAATTCACCGCCATGAAAATTGGTATATACTTACCAAACAAAATCCATTTAAATAAAGATCAAAGAAATATGCATTGCTAGGCAATTCTGTGGCCATTTAGCTGATAATGACATAAAATACTAGTTAAGATATCTTTATTTAAAATATTTTTCATCAAATGCTTAATAACAGTTTTATGAGTGCGTATAAAAATAGATTGGATAAAAAATCATCTGTGCGGAGCAACTCCGTCGTGATCAAACCGAATCAGTTACGAATATCTAATAGTTATGATATATAAATAGAAATTTCTTGGATATACCTCTGTATTTTTAAATCTACAAATAATTACAAAATATCGGAATTGAAGAAATCAAACATATTTCCAAGTAAACCTTGATTAAAAAAGAAAGTTTATTTGTAAATCTGCTCAAAGGCAATACATGATGAGTTGTGACATTTGTAAGAGAATTAGTTACTCTTTTATATTTTTCCTCTTGGGAAATTAACTAGTTTATTACGTTACATGTGTAAGTAAGTATTATTTATTAGACAAAGCATATTGTTACCATACATATTGTGTCCGTACTTCTATTACTATTCATATCCGTAGGATATGTTTTATATCATATTCATCGGTGGTGTGAGGGTCTTTCGGAAATGCGTCGTTTAAGAGATTCGTTGATAAATTTGCATTTAGTGTAATATGACATGTTAGTTATTCTATACTGTTGTATACGTTGCGCTCTCGGAAACGTTGAACTCCCTCCTTATTAATAACTCTCATGGCTTGATGTTTGTTTTAGCCGCTTCGGGGCTTGGTTAGGTAATGTTGAAGTTGATTCATGAATGAGAGAGTGCGGTTCGTGCCTAGTGCGCGTCCACTCGCTTAAATATAGCAAATATAATTTTCTCTGAAATACATCATTCGACGGAAGCCAGTAACGAATTCGCAATTCACACATACTACAGAAATTAATGACTTTTAATTTAAACTAACGGATAAGCTTCTAAGCACCTTCTGTTTTGAATTGTTACCTAAATATGCTACAATTGCATATAACTAATAGATAATTGCTATAAATCATGGTAAATAACGAGCATTAAATTTATTCCATGGATGAGGTGTTTCATATTTACAACATCGCACTAAATTTTATTATCTCAACGTGATATCTGCTGGTGGCACCAAGTGCCTACTGCGGTTAGAGCGCCTCCGGCAGCTTTATCGCTCCAAATGAATGGAGGCGATACAGAATAAGCGGCCGATTACCGACCGTCCTAGACTGCAGGGACCCGTGCGTAAATAATTGTGCTCACGCGCAATAATAAATTTTCCATAAGACCAACATTGCTGTTGGAACAGGGACCCTACGTACATTTCTACTTTTCCTAGCTAACGGTTTTTATGAGACTGTTATTAATATAAAGTTACGTTATATACACTAAATAAAAATAATAACTGATTCATAATTAATTTTGTCATGTAATTTTTTTATTCAACGTAGCGACGAGAAGTTCAACTGATGGTGAGTGATACGTTTTCCTATGACAACGTGGCACAGGTTAAAATAGTATGCACAACATCGCTCTGCGCTAATTGCTTTGAGATACAAGGAATTTAGTTTCGTTACCCCAGTTATCATTAGCTTACAACGTCTCTTAATCGTTCTGTTTGACGGTAGAAACAGGAGCTGTGGTAGTACCTATGTACCTCGTCGGTCTCCAACAACAGAGGCCTACCACCAGTAGCAATATGTTTCATGAACCGATTAATTCTAAAAAACAAAATCTATCAAGGGGGGTTTGGACGCAGTGAGAACTGCAAGTTTAAAAGAAGACGGTCGCCAACGTTCAGTGAAACGGAAAAACGGCTCGCAGGTGGTACCCCTGGCGGCCGCTCGTATTTCACCCCGATTCAATATTATTTCGACAGAAGCACAAAGAGGCGGAAGGCCGGTGCCGCCAATGCCGCGGGTCTCCCGCCTATCGCTCCACAATATTGTCCTCCCGGCTGCTGCTTCGGGTTACTCTGTAAACATTTTTCGGCGGTTTGTTGATTGAAAAATTTTATCGCATTCCTACCTCATCCCTCTCCCAGCGAACGATAATGGATCGCTCTAACTTTCCGAAGTTATTTGATATGGATCATAAATATTTTTTTTTCAGCTGTCCGTTAACATTGCATTTCGTTTTTGCAAATATTCAATTCTTACCGCAACCTCTTTGTAGCCTTTATGATAATTTGCATGTTTAATTTGTTTTCATTATTTATATTTTATTTCATGACTATATACTAGTAATTAAGTTTCTAAGTCACGCCTCTTTGTACTACCCCTATCATCCTAGAAGTCATTATCCCTCAGCGTCGTTTCAGATAAAGGTCAAGCGTCGTTTAGTCACTATAAGAAATCTTTTGAGTTAATCGTACTCGACTTCATTATTTCCCTCGCAGCCTTACCTAAAGATATAAATGAGGCCATTACTACATCTCTTCGATCTGGGCTTAATGAATGACAAATAAGATCCATTTCAAAGCTATCAATAAGACATTAGCGTTGCTTTATCTTATTTGAATTTCTACCGGTGACTGGTTTAATTTTAGTGTATATAATATGGTTTTGAATAATTCAGTCGTATTCTCTACTCCATATCAAATTGAAGCGAATAAAACTTTATCGTCCGTATATAACGATGTTGACATTCAAAACTTGGCTTGTATTACAATAAAAATGCAGTAAGAACACTCATGTCGAGATGAAGACACCCGTAGAAATAAAATGAAAATATAAATTGTACTTTGTTGGTGATGGCTTATCACGGGGTGACTCCTGTGTGGGTACGTTGCGACACAATCTGCAAAAACTTAATTTATTAACGTTAACAATAATTTCGTTAAATTATTAAATACTTGTTCTAAAAAGTTTGCTATAGTAACTAGTCTTAATATATCGCGTTACAAATAACTTTGATTAGGAGTATGTGGCGCAGTGTGTATCATCTTAACGAACACCACTTTTCAACGAATATAAAAATGAGTTCCTTCATTCTTCTCATGTTACATTTGTTGCTTTTTGGAAACATCCAAATATGTATTAAACCCTATTAAAATTTTGTTTTATTTTTACATAATCTATAAATTTTTCATTTACACAGCGTTATATTTTATCAATTAAACATGCTCGATTTCAATGTAGAAATTACAGTGAACCATTTGATCAGCCCGCAATTTATTGTACGGAATAATTTCACAAATGAAAACGTTGTTATGCTACTTATAACTGTATTATTATAATGGGTATGCGGTAACTATACAATAGAAGGTTTGTTTTCAATTAATTATTAATTGATACATGGAAGTTCGTTATTAACTTTTTCGCTATCTGATTATATCGATGTATTCTAATTCGTATATTTGTTGAAAGAAAAATTACATGTAGTAATTTGAATTACTATAACATAAAGATTTTTAAACATCGTAAAATAAGGAACCGATGCTGAAGAACTGAAGCTGATTGTGATATTATAAAAATAATAACCAGTACTGTGGTATGCAAATACTTCATTTATGAATTAATTTAGTAAGTTTAGTAAGTAGTTTGTGTTATTATATACCTATTAAGTCATATTGCTTTTGCACTGTACTCATTTTTCTACCTTTTGTTATTCTATCTAAAACAAATAGTAACAGACGAAAATGGTTATAGTAGATGAGAAATGTTTTACAATTAACGAATGTTAGAATGTAAAAAATACAGATATATTAATACACCATTGTATAGGTTTTGCATATCAATTGAAATATATGTTTTTGTTTTGTTGATTTCTGTTATACAGTTTTTTTTATAAAATACATCGGTTCTATGAAAATTTAAGTGTTATATTTAAGTACAGTTGCATTGTAAGCATGTATGTGGTCGTTTGTTCAAACTCAATTGTTCCCTTAGGAGACATTTAAGCTGCAGCGAGAACTATACGCTTGGGCGGCTCTCGGCAAATGATAAGACCATTGGGTCATTGGTTACGTCCAACCCAGCGATTGAATCGGCAAGCTTTCGTGGCCTTCTCCTTGAATATTTATACGGGTAACGACTGTAACACCCTCTAATGACTGTATCGAATGCCATTCAACTATAACAAGAAAGAAAACAGGTTTTCTAAAAAAAAATAAACATCGTTTTGTAATAAGAATTAGGAAGAACGAAGAAAACATTATAAAAAGGTCTTTATCTAACTTTTACGACCAATAAAGAATATACTTTATTAAGATTTATATAAATTTTAACCTCTTCCTCCTGTGAAAATACACTCAGTCTATTATTACTAAGGTTAGTAATCAATTGTCTTACTTGTAAGTAACTACGCAACTGTGCCTGTGTTTTTGACGTAATTGCTTTAGTAGAATTCCCTCACAAATCGATTACGGTTTATCAAAGGTTAGATTTTAATAAAAAGTTATTTTTTATTACGTGTATTTCTTAACCAAGATGTTATGCACGTTATTTAAAAACAGATTCTTAAAAGATGTATTGAATGCTCAATTTTACAAAATTAATAACTGGTAAACTTGTTAAATGTTGAAGTTTGTCTACAATATCTAATTTAAAGATCAGTACAGCGATTATTACAAGGTATTTATATTATTTGGTTTAAGAGGTTTGTAGAATCGAACTTCGGTAAATACATTGTTTCATGTTTCGTGGTTGCTTTATAAATCTGGCACTAGTCAAAGTATCAAAATTCCGTAAGTCGTATAAAACTTATAAAATATTTAACATTCTCTTCGAGGCGTCAACCCTTTTCGAATGAAAACAGATTAATATATCTCGGAGTGGTTCTGGTGTTATTGGTGTCTCTAATTACGTTTATGAGTCGGTTAGAATTATGGTAATGTTCGGCAGCCTTCGTAGATATCGGGCTCCGTCGCTGTCACTGATACTTACGACTCGGAATTTAGGGTCTGTAGGGCGAGCCATTCGTTAGTAACGCCCGGTGACGTGTACCTTGGACAAGACCAAAACTGTTATTAGAAAGGATCGACACTAGCTTTTTTTTAGGTGCTTGTCGTAAGTGTTTTTTTTTTTGAAAAAATTGTGCTTAACATATTTTGCAGGCTTATATGGTTGACGTAAATTTAATTTATTATATTATTTTGTAATGTGGCGTATATTAGCTTTGATTGTGTCATATTTTTAGCCTTGCTATATTTTATAAAGAGATATATCTACTTATTAATTCATACATTTAAATATGTATAACAAATGGGTCAGAGGGTTTTAAAATAATTTACTTTTAACTTCGGCGCACTAATTTTTTTGCTACACAGGATCGTAAATAAAACAACAAAAAGACGTTCGTTGGTATCGTACCTATGTGTCTTCCCTTAACGGCACATTGCGGCAAAATGCATGAATTTCCGGACAGAAACAAAGGCACTCGACACGCGAGGCACGCGGTACCGCGAACTCCTAAAGGGTAAAAAGAAAAGGCGTTTCGTGGTAAAAAGTAAGTTAGGGCGCAGCTTTGTTTGTGTTCGCTACGGCTTGAGTGTTTAGATAAGTGCAGTCGAGAGCGTGCAGCGCGTTTGTTATCTTTCGTGTATGGAACTTAGACAAATGGATCCATCCTGTGTGGTCTGTCTGCCCTTTGGCTAACCTTGTTGAAAACTCAATTTTTGTTTATAAATTCTTAGATAATATTACAATGGATGTTAGGCACGAACAATATCACTAGAGAATATTAAATAATTAATTGAATTTTCGCTTCTTGTGTACTCTTATAATTTTAAGCCAATGTTGTTTACTGACTTTAAGGTCCGTTTATTCAGATTTATTTTACCGAAAATTATTGCATTCAATTCTATAAAATAGTTGATATCACGATATATATCGAATAAAAGTCGTGCAGGCGTTTACTTCCGGTACTAGCTATTTCCGTAATGTACTACTTTGTTTTTCCCATTTAACCCCGTACCCTGAAATTAGATTAATTCATGGGATCGTCCCGCGGTAGCTTTTTATACGACACGGCTTTTAGAACTGTTTGTTTACATGCTGGGGAGTAAGACTGCCTATGGACTTCTGACATATAAATATTCAAATTAAGCACGAAATAAATCCAGGCGTGGATACATCGACATTACATATTACCACGGTCATGCCAGCCACAAATTCATTACCGTTATTTATAGGAGGCAGTGTCAAAGCGTGGTTTGTATTTATTCGGATGCATGACGATTTGTTTATTTTTGAAACGGGTTAGGCTAAAATACCCTATAGAGATAAACGTCCGGTGCTGATGCCATGTGCCACCGAAATATCCCTGCTCCGGCGATGATTCGTACGATAGTCTGCCAGACGTGGACTACTACTGCACATATTGAATATGCGTTCGCTGTCACGGCAAACTATGATGAGTTATATTTAAACCACAATTATATTTTAAGAGTGCGTTCAATGATCTTCCTCTCTTAAACCTTGAGGTTATCTGTTATTGCGTATAATGAGAGACGTAATTAATATGCCTTTAAATAATTATTAAATATTTTGGTCATTACAGAATCTTTTACCTTTTATTCAGGAAATAATTCTGTTATAACATAGGCACATATTTGTTACTAAATTATTGCTTTTTTTAAGTAATTGTGAATTAATAAACGTACTACGTTTCTTAAATACTTCAGAAAGGTATAGGTAGGTAAAGAAATTGACGCACGAGGTCAAAAATATATATTATAATACAATCATAAAGATATATTTGAAAACTGCCAATATTTTATCTCAAGTGATTGTTGATTATATGTAAATGGAGATTGTTAGGTCTTGTCAAAGATATATGACATAAATTACGATTATTTAAAAAAGATGTTTGAATACATAAATAATCTCCATAGAATAAGAAACTTTAAATTTGATTTGTTCCGAGGGACTTGCAACATCATACATATTTATCTATTGAGGGGCTTAGTTGAATATTCGACACGAAAATCTTTAACGATGTTCGACCGGAATACGATTTCAAAAGCTAGCATCAGTAGCGCATAGAGACGAACCCAATCAATATTGGACGGAGACAATGGGCATCTCTTATTCAAAACGGAAACTATTACAGTGTCGTCATTGTTTTCTGGGCCTCACCTCGACGAGTGAATTATTCAAACGAAAGTTGTTTGTTTACTAACACAAGATAAGCGGGGGTTCGAACTCGGAGGATTTTATGTGTGTGAGCGAGCTGATAGCTCCAAACGAACTCGCTGTCGATGTCAACTTGAAAGATTTACGTCCAACTATGTGACAGCGGGATACTTGTGTACAATCCTAGATTATCCTTTGCCCTGAACACGTCGTCACGACTTTATCATTATTTCAAATGATTTTGATGCATGTTTTTAACCATATTTCTTTCAGAAAAACCCACTAGCACAATATTTTTTACATCCTATGACAAAAAATTTATATTGCAAAAATGTATGCGAACGTTTCGTTACACGTCGCAGGTCTTCTCTCACAATAGGAATATTCGAAATGTAGGACAGCCTGCAGTGCTCCAGAATGGACATAATGCACGTTTCCGAATATCTTTTTCGATGTGAAGTTTTCCTTCCCGTTCACTTACCGCTGAGTAGGTGATAAATCTGTATTAAAATTTGTAGTGAAAAATGGAAGCATATATGTAACGTATTTAAAACAATTAACATGCACAATTACCGTGTTTATGTGTAGTTAAATTTTACGTCATGATTTATAGTAGTCGTTAACACGGAAGTTATTAAATTATTATTCAACCACTTAATTGCAGCATTTCCGATCATCTTTATTCAATCTTGCCACTTCGTAAGTTATGGTATTACTAAGACTACATTACGATTATAAACCGACTTGATTTAAAATCTTGAAGAGACGTTAATGATCTATATATTTTAAAACATTACTGAACTATTTTTGAAGTGCTGTGACACTAACAATAAACAGATGTCGGCCTGACGTGATCGTAAGGCTTGATGGGGCCAATTATGAGCGATTGGAGCGGCGAGATTCAGCTAAATGAAATGATTGTGTCGATATTGTGCATTAAAGTTGAAAGAAGATAATTGAATTTCCTGTAGCATCCATTGCTTGGTTCGAACGGAGCTGTGTCGGTACATCATTGCCCCTTTTATCGGCCTCACAAGAGGACACACGGTGCTAGGTTGATGGGGCGTTTCCTCTAATTATTCGGCCTATTAATAAGACGATGGGCATAGGAAAAGAACAATAGATCACTGTTTTATGTTATTCAAAAATTACCACATATAAGCTTTGAACAGTAACAAAAATTAAAGCTGCATGAAAAAAATGTGCTTTATATTAAAACTACTGTAACATTAACAAAAATCAAATATCAATAATAGTGTTAGTTATAATTGAAATATATTAATATTATGACATCGTTACAGAAACCTTTTACTTTAGTACTGGGCATTTTTAAAATTATATTATATCTTTCATACTTTGACTTTTTATTTGCTCATTTGTGACGTAGAATATATATCAATGTGTAAATTATATAAGTGAAGCATAGAAGTTGTGAACTATTGGACAATAAGTTTATAATAGACATATTGTTTGAGATTTATTGCAATACTTAAAGTTCTCAAAAACTACGATTGTGTGTACATTTAACGTTAGATAAGTTTGGCAGCAGTCAAAAGACAAGCTCCAACGTTCCAACATCCTGCGTAGGCAGTAAAACCTGTGTTTACCACTTTATATGAATAACACTACGCATGAACTCCGAAAAGTTATCATAATTTAGAAGCTTTTGTTGTTTTTGGGTGTAAATTTCGAAATTTTGGGTAACAGAAAACACTTTATGTTTACCCCGTACAACTTTAATGTTTACTAAGAATTTGAATTAATACTTAATACTTTGCATTAAAGGCGAAGTAAACTTAATGTTGCTTTTATATTTTATTTATTTCATCTCTCTTTGAGTAAGGTATTCATTCGCCAATTCCTTTTAGTCTCCTTGATTTTGGATTACCATATTTAAGGCGAACAACATTCGATTTCTTATTTTGGATCGAAGTTGGCGCTTGCTTTGTTCGACGAAAGAGATTATGTTTGAAATTATGTATACAGGTTTGACCGTCAAGACCTTAGCGTTTAATAAAAAAAAGGAAAATTGAGTATTGCGAGATTTATAATGTTGCGGTTTTCGTATTATTATTGGAAGTCATTTTGTCTACCTATAAAATTTAAAAAGTAAGTAATTGAAGATTATACATTATTATATTACTCATTAAATATTTCGATCTTTCTTCTATCTTTTTACTGTATAACAAATCGAATTGAGGTTTGATATTGATTTATGGAAATTTTGTTTCAACAAAAATTTCATAGAACATCAAAATTATAAAAATCAAATACCAATGCCGCGTTCATGAAATATTTTAACAAAAACGAAAGTATTATATTATTTTGAAAGTTATAATATTCAATGTGAAAGATTCTGTAAATCTGGTTTGCTTTTAAACTTTTGAGACTCCGTTTTATTATTCAGTAACTTTGGCGGTACGACCGGCTGACTATGAAAGTACCTTCAGATATTTTTTTTCAAATAAGTTTTATTTTCATAGCAATAATTTTGAATTAATTAACAACATAAAAATCCTTTTAGATTCAATAAAGATTTTTTAATTGTCTGTATGTTGTCATATATTCCTAGTATTTATAAATTAGGATATATACCATCTGTACATTTTTAGATATATCCATTCTGGCATGACATTTTTATACGTTATTGACCTCGGTAAAAATTTTACAAAAAAAAGCGTAGGTAAAAGAAATATCGCGTTTTCACGATGTATTAACGTTTACTTTTGAATGGTTTAGTTAATATTGGGCAGTGTTTTAGTATGATAATATCTATTAACTGCTTCTTTCTGTTACCTGTAAACAAATATGTTAATGATAGGTTCGGAAGCATGCACTTTACAACTTTTACTTGTTTGTCCGTGCGACGAAGCGCAGCGATCACTTTGGGGAGCGAAACGATGCTATCTAAAGTCTATTGTTGTTGCGTGCACTTAACCGACGTCATATGCAGTCGACTTGTTGTGCCTTGTTAGCAAGTTGTAAAGGAAATTACATTCTTTACGAAACTGTTATACGGACCCATGCAGAATTTCCGTTATCGATCATCGCGCCAGCGTGTCGGATTCCCGTCATTACGTACGGGAATCACATCTAGACCTAGACCAATACAGAGTTAAATTTTACAATTATTATTGTATATTTATTTGTTAAACCTCAAAAGGATCGGTTTTTTTCGAATAGATAATTATATGAATATTTCATAAACATCTTCGCTTCGAACATAGAACTAAATATATACGACGGCACGACAATCTCTGTGAAGGTACACAAAGGTTCTTTATAAAGATCAAAAACTGTATATAGTGTGTTTATCCTTTTGTTGTAATTTCGTCGTACGTTGTATTTATTTTAACAATTCTCATGACATTTTATTTATTCTCTAATCTTGACCATTATTACTTTTTAAATTTTTAGAACATATGATATGATGCTTATTATATGATGCTTATTTATGTAGCTGTTCTTTCAGCAATAATGCGGGTATTTTGCATTGGTTAATTTTGTATTATCGTTAGGGTTTTGCCCTCAG
>DWLS01005861.1:0-12243 GCA_018246255.1 Pachliopta kotzebuea | reverse complement strand
TACAGAAATTCCTGTACCGCGTGTATACTTTATGCAGTAACAGATCACCAGGTAGTTTACGTGATCGCAAGTGTAGTACGGTACTCGTAGTAAGTATCGGTGGTAAGGAAGGTAAGTAAGTATCGGTGAAAAGGAAGTAAGTATCGGTACATATATCTTTGGTAAATTTAAAAATGTTAAGTTCTGTAGTAATTATACTAGAGTAGAGCTGTTTAACGATAAACACAGTAAGCAACAACCAAACACACAAGGTTGACTAGTGATCTGGCGAAGGTACAGAGTGGAGATCTTTGAGGGCGAGTATCGGCTGATGACAACGATTATGATGAGAGTAATTGATTGATCTATTGATTCTTCTTCTAAGTCGTATTTCCTCATGACAGGGTCGTGGTCATCATGTGCAGTGAACCAAACGACGACTTCCTTGTCAGTTATAATGGAGCGGTGTTGGCATTGCCTTCTCCATTCCACATACTAGTCCGACCGCGGATGATCATCACATAAATATGTAGGTTTCCTCACGATGTTCTTCACCGTCAGACCAAGTGATATTAGTTGGTGTTATACTAACTGCATGTTAACTGAAAAATTCATTGGTGAAGACCGGACTCGAATCCGGTACCTTTGGAAGACCGGCGTACTAACCAGTTGGGTATCACGACTTCTATTGATAATAGTCTTTAAACAACATTGTTACTGAGTGATCGAGTATGAAATAAATGAATTGTTGTATTGTAATTTCTATATTATCAAAGATCGGTCTAAGACGAGTGCCTTGAGAGACACCCATGTCCAGCAGCGGATTGCCAGAGGTTGTTAATTATCGATGATTGTTACTTCACTGTATACACATCGGAAAGCTTATGTTGTGATAAATAATAGCTATGAAATGTATATAGTATAGATAGTGAATAACATTAACACGTCTCCGTTCATGCAGACGCGGCGGAGTTGGACAAATAACTTGAATTTTATTCATAGTCCTGCTGCTCCCGCGGCGATGCTCGCGCTGCGCTATAAATTTGAAATTTTTCGTACATTTCCTCAGAGGGAAAGTTATTTTGAACGGTGATTTATATGTTTTTACCATCGTTTCGCGTACATAAAACCGATTTACCTAAGCCCTCACGCTTCGTCTTCTTAATAGTTTCTTTAATGCGTCTGTTATTTTTTTTTATTTACCGCCTTTTGCTTAATCGCTATAATAAATATTGTTAAGCGAGATAGAAATTGTAAACATTGTCAACATTCTCTTTATTATTGTACAACATGTATCGCAGCTCCTATCGCGGGAAGTTCAATATAAAACACCTTTCTTCGCCGCTTTAATTTCACTCACAAATGTAGTACGTTACAATACTCATTGTACCGCCCAGGGACAGGGCCCGCCCGTATCGTGGAGAAGACGACACCCTCCAAGGACAGGTCACGAATATTTGAAATTCAGATGTGATCTTTTCCACCAAAAATCCTTTCGTAAAATATCCGATAGTGGACCTTTTTTCTACTCTTAATTTAGAAAGTGATACTTTCTATTTATCTCGATTTGCACTACATTTAAATAATGTCAGTGTCGGTAAGGTTTTTCATACATAGAATTAAGTATAGTATATTACGAATAGCAAAGGACGAATTTATGTGACGTTAAAGAAATTGTACTTTTCATGTTCCAAATTAAAATTATTTCTATAAAGTATTTATTATTTCTTCCGTTAATCTTATTGTTTTTTTATCTTAACTTAAAATTTTCTATGCATTAAGACATTATAAAAACAGATAACTAAGACGACGACGTTCAATAGGTTGATCTGAGAACCAGCATTACTTGGTGAGGTCTTAGTGTTTTCGCTCTTATTATTTTGATTGTCACTTTTGATTTTTGAACTAAAGTGGCAATGGGCAGGGCACATAGCTCGCAGAACCGATGGACGTTGGATATTTGCTGGAATGGCAATTCCTTTCTGGAAAACGCAGCGTTGGCAAACCTCCCACTAGGTGGACAGACTACATAAAAAGAGTCGCTGAGAGCCATTGTATCCAAACAGCACTAAATCGTATTTTGAGGAAAACTTTTCAAGAGATCTGTGTCCAGCAATGGATGTGCATCGGTTGAAATGATGATGATGATTTATGGTGTGAACAATCGTCTGTATATTCGACAAATAGAGTTTACAATGCATGCAATAATAATCTATCACCACTCGCTCGTTAGATAGAAACTTCAAAGTTCAGTAATGAAAAGGGAATTTGTAGATTCAGTTATACTGTTTACAGGTAACCTGATTCACAAAGCTGAACTTAGCGATTTCCGTATTTGGGCCTCCGTTATCCGTTATTTTGGACAACGTTATACTTCGCCGCAGTACGGTCAAATAAAACATATAGTTTGCCAAAGCGCAGTTGTCGGGATCATTTATTTAAGTTCTTTTAAACCGTAGCTATATTTTAGGCCGAACGAGCGTTTACACGCTAAGTTATTAATCATTGGCTATATAAAGGCTAGTTTTTTTTCGCAGTCGGTCGATACAACGCGTAAAAAGTATACAGAATTGGCGAACTCCCAATGTACGCCATTTAAACCGGCCGCCGCGGCGAAGTGTCGGCCGAATTAATGAAATTGTGTCCGTGGTATTATTCAGAACCGTTTCCACGCAATTCTCTTTTTGTTGTCGAAAATTAGTAGTCCATTTGCGTTCCTTAAGCCCTCTCCTTAAACACCACCCCCCGTCCGTAGTATCAGGATTATTCGATGAACATTAATGTTAATTTGTATCGATAGTACGGCCGTGTGTTTCCTCTAAATTTTAGTCTAATTAAGTCCACAGCGCCAACAGTTTCATTTCCGTAGCTTGTTAGGAAAATTTCAGTTTCAATACACCTTAATATTAATAGGAAATGTTTAATATAAACCAGACCATACTACCGGCCTTTATAAAGCAGAGTCAACTGTAACTATTGTTATGTAAAAACATGTGGGCTAAGAACGATATAGAGCGAAAAAATCATCATCATCATCATCAGCCGATAGACTTTCACAGCTGCAAATAAAATGAGTAAACAAAACAATTTCCATTTTCGTCGATATTAAATAGTGATGGCGTGAAATGAAATGATTTTGATCTATAAAAAGATTTTCGTTAGTGCACGAGCAGAAAGTTTTCTAGATGGATCTTTGATCTAATAAATATTGTAAATTCGGTTTGAGATGAGGAGCGGGGGGCAACCTGATCCTCGGATCTCGTATAAGGCCTGTTGCAGACTATCCGCTTTAAAATTCTACATTTATCAAATAGATTTAAATTTATTATTTGATAGATCTATACAATAATCGCATTAAGTACTAAGTACGTTAAAGTTGAAACTGTTTTTCCTAAAGTGTTTCAGATCTAAGCCTTTAAAGGTTCTAAAATTGCAAACTTCGTACTTATATAGTACGAAATTGCAGCGACAGTTCCTCTAAAACCGTTGAGAGGTGCCACGGGAACGACTTTGTTGTAAATCCAGTATACCTTTAACTGTAGTCCTTTTCTTCTTCAAAGTCTTTTTACTTGACTATCGACAAAACTAGCTAGAATTGTAATAGGATTCTGATATAAGAACAAATAATAATAGGCATATGTTAGTTTGCCTACTCTACACAGGCTCTGACAGTGCTTAGACCATCGCAATTCTTTTTATTCTACAAGGCGTTCATCTGGTGGTAAGTGATACTTATTCCCATAACGTGGCGCTAGTTGAGAAAGTAAACACAGCACCACATTGCGCTCGTCGCCTGATTGTTTCAAATCTAGTTACATACAGCACCCTTCAAACCGGAATACAGTAATGTTGCAGTACTGTTTGTCGCTAATAACACCTGTGATAGTTAGACGGTCGTCGGAAAAAGGGACCAGTATAATATAGAAAGTATTCACTGAAGCATGTTTTGAAAAATTGTTAGCAGATTCTACAATGTGTATCCGGGCTAAGAGGTGTTCCCCGCCAAATAACATTTTACTAACATGAAAATTTCATATCAGAAACATCGATTTGCGCCGTGCTACCGGTACGTATTGGAAAATATTTATTTTCCTTCTCTGCCTTACTACTTTGCCGAAGGGCGTTGTATGATACTTTTTTAAACCAAACCATTATACTATACTATACTATATGTTATGTAAACTGTTAACAGAGATCTTTTAAAAAACTCATAAATAATGTATTTTTTTTTAAAACTCCTTTGAAACACTTAATTTAGTGTCCAATAGGCGGACTTAATGCCTATCAATCAACCTAAGAGGTAGGAGATGATGTGGTAGGTGAAGTGTAAAAGTTAGATTTAAAGCTTATAATAAATAATAATCATTATGTATTATTACATATACTTACTTATACATACATATACTTACAATTCTGTATATAAATACAAATGAAAATAAATAAATACATATATACATAAATCCGTAAATACGTATAAGAGATCCTCGTGATTCCAAATAGTTTAATTTTAGCAGTCTCCTGCAAACTTCTTTGTTTGGATCTCTTCTAATATCATCAGGCGAGAAGTTCCAAAGTCGTGTTATGTAAATTGTAAAGGAGTTACTGACGAAGCCAGTATATATATATAAATTTATATATATATATACATAAATTATAATTGTTTTAATAAGAATATAAGTTCAGTTATTTAAGTTTATTCGCTGTACCAAATTATAAGCAATAAAGAGTATATCTATCTATATAGTGAAATAAATCCTTTATTATCAATCCCTTTATTGAGAATTTTTCCAAAGAGATTCTTTAATCTCTTTGGAAAAAACCTTTAATTTAATTCTATACGACGAAACGAGTAAAGCGTTTACCTGGATGGTGGTCTCTTTTGCCGGAGACCGTCTAGGTAGATACCACCGCAGTTCTTATTTCTACCTCTAAATAGTAATGTGTGAACTTTACCATGTTCCGGTTTGAAGGGTGCTGTATGCTAGTTAAATTACTAGCGACGAAAGCAACGTGGTGCCCATACCCATCATAACTAGCGTTATGTTATATGAAAGAGTATCACTTACCATCAGGTGAACGGTTTTCTCGTATCGTAGAACAAAAAAAATAGAGGCAGCCCAAATCCGCCCGTTTTTTGGGGAAACCCTTTGTCCAGCGGTGGACATATATCGGCTGGTGCTGAATACCAGGAGATATCAGAAGTCTTACAATACACATACATACATTTTTACATTTCCTCTACATATATAATTATATAACAAATTCGTGTGATATAATATGAATGTTTGGTTTAGTCTAAACAAACAATACGTTGAATTAACGTGAGGAACATTTGAATAACAAAATAGTTAAAGTATTTATTTTAGGTTGTTGCAGCATCTGGTGTAATATTTACATCTGCTTTCAATTTTCATTGATTATATAGTTATATAGTAAACGTAGTACTGGAAGCAAACTCTCTAGAATCGACGAGCTGATGAAGGTCGAAAGAATCCGCTGGATGTTTAGATTTATCAAGCTTTATTTTCGTCTCTTTAGTGCTTTTAGATCTCCATTTCTTTTTATTATCATCCCGTTGATCAGTGTTAGCCAAGCCTCGTTTACATCATTTTTAATTTTTGTTATCCTCTTCTCTTCTTTTTTTTCTCATTCCCCTTCGTGTTGTGGATAAGGGTTTTGATTTAGGTTTTATTTTCATTGTATTCTTTTCTTTTCTTAACACAATCTATCTTTTCACCCTAAATTATCTATCTTTCATTCTTTTGTCCTCTTCTACGCATCGCCTCTCATTCCAAAATTCGCCGCATTTTTACAATTTCCAACTTAATAACTTTTTAAGTTTTGTCTGTTTACATTGTATTCTTATAAGCTTATTACATCTTTTATTAATTTCTATTACTATTACATCTCTTGTTTTTATTTTCATTACAATTTTGTCTATTACAATTCTTTCTTTCTTGTACTCACTCTCTCATTCTTCTTTCATCCATCGCTCTCAATGAGGAAGACTAATTTCCTTATTATTTTTTAATTGTTTTACAGTTTGATCTCCGATACCGGAGACCGTGTCGGTAGGTCGCAGCTCCTATTTCTGCCGCCAAATAGTAAATATTACTGTGTTCCAGTTTGAAGGTAGTTGTATGCAAGTGAAATTACTGGGGTTACGACTTAACACCAAACGTCTCAGAGCGACGAGCACAATATGCTGTGTATACAATCTTAATCAGCAATATGTTATGGGCAAGTGTATCATTTACCATCAAGTGAACATCTTGCTTCTCTCCTCGCCTACAGGAATTTTATTAAAACCGATGTGCAGTTAATATTATTACTCTCTATAATTCTTTTACTTCTCAATCTTTAAAACTTGGAATTCTCTGTCTACCAACATTTGGTTAGTGCGCAGTAAACTTCTATTTAAGAGTAAGCTCTAGGAGTACTATACTAGTTAGGTAGTTACAGTATTAGGTAGGTACATGTAGTTGACATATTTGGTTATTGCTTTGAATCCATACCTACGTTTTCGTAGTTCTCTTTCATGTATATTTATATATATATACAAAATAATAATAATAATATTTATGTATATGTTTAAATACGTTCATGTAGTTTGTTTGTATAACCATGTCCGTATTATCAATATTATTAATTTTGATTTTTTTATAGCATCTATTTGTATTTCCTTTTCTTTATTCTCTTCCCATCCTGAAAGGTTGAAGAGAATGCCTCGTGGCATTATGTCCGCTTTCTTGTTGACTGTTTCTCTTATATGTTTTTCTCTCTTGTTTTGTTTGTGTAAATAAATTATGAATAAATAAATGAACATTGTTATTACCAAGGAGCTGTTGTGAAATGTGCACCGTTTAAACAAGAGACACCGGAGCCGCAAGCAAGTAACCACATCTGAATTTCAAATGCCAGGGATCCCCCGTGGAGCTTTGATGCGGGGGTGCCAATTGAACGAACCAGGTTTGCAGGTAAACACGCGATGCTAATTTGCGGTGCGCCAGCGGGACAGGGGGCCCTGTTTGATGTATAAATCAATTCGACTTTGACTTTGGAAGTTCGCTTGTTCCGTTGTCCTACTACCCTTCTCTAACTTGAGTACCTCTGGTGTTTGATGGGGGTGGTACAGACGTTTAAAATTTTAACGGTCTCCGACCACGTATAGCATAAATAAATACAACAGCAATCAAAACTTTCAGTGCTGGATATGTCGACAACTATATCTTCTTTTAGTCGTATATCTTACCAACGAAGATAACTTCCTCGAAGCGTCTAGACTAGAAGACATATCTGATGAGGTAGGTATTTAAATGTAACACAGAAAAAAGTGTATAGTAATGAAAAAGTTTAAAGATAAAGAAAAGAAATTTCCAGTCCCAATACACAAGGTAATAAGTAATTAAAAAAAGGATAGATATATATACTCAATACTTTATACTATACCCTATAATACCTTATCCTCTGTATATGTTATCTACATTGGTGTTATATTATGTATAATAATAATTACTTTATTCCTCTTTTAATATATAAGTATATATACATAGTCGGTTAATAGCACATATATACTTTTTCTTTATTCGACGAAACAAGCTAGGCGTTCACCTGATGGTAAGTGATACACTTGCTCATAACGTAGCGCTGGTGAATATGTTATACACAGCACCACATTGCACTATGGTAATATGTGGTAAGTCTCGTTATCGCAGTAATTTAACTAGCATACAGCACCATTCAAACCAGAACACAGTATTGCACATTACTATTTGTCGGCTGCAATAGGAGCTGCGGTACCTAGACGGTCTCCTGCAAAACAGACCTACATGTACCTAGAATATTGATTAATGAAGTTATTTATATTTTAATGTATTTGTATATACATTTATATTTATTTGTATGTATATATTGTATTGTATGTATAGTATAAATAGGTTCCAAAAAACTCCTAAATTTCGTTTATGCTTTGACTTTTTGACTTAACCTCCTAGGAGGTTGACTTGTAGAAAATGCCTGAAGCATTAATTCCGCCTATTGGACACTAATTTTAGGTTTATCAAGGAAGGTTTAATATAAAAAATATTACCATTCCGAACTCCGACATTAAATACACTCACAACTGGCTACGAGATAGTGACAACATCAAACAAGCAATTGTATAGATCGGACTATTATATTATTATCTGCAATTCAGATTAATTACTGAACTAGTTAGCTATAATTGTTATCGCCCATCAATCAGCCGAAATAATTAATTCATAATCAAAAGCCACCCTCATGTGTTAATTAAACAAAAGGGTATATGGCCGACGGCACGCGATTTATATCAATACACTGTACATAATGTGACCAACAGATAGTTTGCTCGATGACATATCTACCCCGCTTATATACAAGTTCTCTACTGCTTTTATATCATCATCAGCCGATAAACGCCCACTGCTGGGTACAAGCCTCCTCCAAAGGTATCCACAGACGAAAGTGTGGAAGGCGATACGAATAAGAAGCGGAAATAGAAAGATTGTAAAAGAGTTGAAGATGAGAGAATGAAAGAGGAAATACAGATTGTAAACAGAAATTAGTATAAAGATAAAAGGAAAAGAAATGATGAAATGAAAGAGTAAAAAAAACATCTCTGCCTTACTTTGCGGAAATTCGAAATTAAATTAAATTCAAAGAAAAGATAATAAATTGAGAATAAATTGTATGAAAATCAGAATCGAAGTTAAAGATGACGATAACAGAAAAGAAAATGTAATAGATATAAAGTAAAGAAGCGGCAGGTTAGGTATGAGAGGCGATGCCCGGAAAAGAGAGACTAGTAATGTAGCAAGAGAATGACAAAATAATGTAGAAAGAAAATAGAGAAAAGATAGGGAAAAGAAAGAAAAAAAATAAGAAATAATAAAACCTTACCCAAAACACGAAGGAGGAAGGGAAAAACAACTCACGGGACACTTTTCTTTTTTGTTTCGGTGGGAAAATCTTCAAAAAGATTTCTTGCCTTCTAAATGTCAAGATTATATAGAGATTTTTACCCACTAAAACTCTCTGAGTGGTCGTCCCCAGCGTTTGGAGAGGTCACGGGATCTCCATTCGGAACACAATTGCGGCGTTTAACACTATGCTGGCATAGACAGTTCTAGGACTGAATTGTGCTGCCTAACAGGACCTAAGTTTAACTCAACTGCTAGCGGTGTACCCTTCTGATCAACCAACGAGGCTCTGATTCCCCATCAACCCGCATTGGGCTAGTCTGATCCAAATCCCTTCACTATTAGAGGATGCCTATGAGGATCTATGAGCCGACGAAGATTAACCTTAACAATTTTCAAGCCCTGAATATTCAAAAAATGCAAACGGAATTACACCGCTCTTTAGTTTCTTTTGACGGTATTCGGAGCCGGTACTGCAGCAGCTCGGTGCCTGTTGACTCATTTCTCGAAAAGGTCGCGTTTACTGCGTACAGAGGCGGTTAATTGAAATATACCAAAGCAGTGCTCCCTCAGAGAGCCGCTGCACGCTGTTGTATTAAACGGAAATCTTTTTAAGCGAATTTAAATATAATTTATTAATGAGCTTTTAAAAGCTCCGGAATACGTTTGCGTATGTATTAAAAGTAAAGCGCTGAATGAAGTTAATCAGCTTAACGCGCTGTCTCCCGATACAGATATAAGACTATAATCTCTATATGCGCTGTAGAAAGTTCGTAAGCTTTCTAATGAAAAACGCGGGATCCCACATTATCCCATAGTAAGAGTGGGATCCCGAGGATAAATTTAATTATTGTAAACTTTTTTTATTCTACATACATTGATGCTTTTTTCATAACAATGTGATATTAAATAGAATATTTACACAGCATCAAACTGATGATCGTTTGGAAAACCGTGGTAGTGATCAGCGTTTGAACTAGATTTTTTTCATCTCTCAAAATGGTACTGCTGTGGTAACGGTGGACGGTCTCTGGCAAAAGAGATCACTAAGAAAATAGATATGCTTCAGTGACAAGTTGGTTACGTGATGACTTGTCAGTTGCTCGTACTCGGCTATGCAGTAAGAAGTATTACCATCGTTTTAGACTACGACTGTATTGGTATCGTTAAATCGGCGCTGATCCGCGGCGGCTCCCAGCCTTCCATCGTTTACCGCTCCCTCCCCTCCCCCACCCCATACCCCCTCCAATGGCAAACAAACAACCGCGAGTAAACAATAGCGCCGCCGCCGAATTGCAAATGTGTCGCAGCGGATCCCCGCCGCAATATTTTCGCGGCAAACGTTTTCAAGTTTGTATTTCGTTGAAACAATAAGCCGTCAACATTTAAAGCTGGGCTTTTCAATCAATGCACAGAAAGCTCAACAATTTTTTTTTATCAATAATGACACTACGATTCAGGGACGCAAGCTAACCTCGCCTTCTATAAACGACGCTACATCTATAATTATCTACTGAATTATCTCTTCCCCTTTCTCTTTCCACTTAACTATGTCCATCTCTTCGACCTCCCATCCTTTTTCTCTTGGCTTTCTCCTCTCTCTCATATATTTATTTATGTAGTTCAGATTGCGGAGTCCAGATCCGCGAGCTTTGGACCGATGAAGTCTTCGCGGCCGTAATAGAGTACGGAGGCATCTACATATGAGGCTCTAGCTCTCTACAAACCTCATTAGGGCAAAACGGTGAGAGATTTCTCAAACCAATCTATTATTTGGGAGGCCAATGTTCAACAGTGGACTCTATCAGATAATGATGAATTACTTCCTATTTACGCTTTAACGTTGTCTAAACAGTGTTGCCGGTTAAGCAACAGATCGAGCGCCTCGGTGTCATTGGTAGATTTCTAACTGATGGTAAGTGGTGAGTCTGTAGACGGTGCAACCCGAATAATGAATTCCTCTCACCACCAGGTTAAACTTGAAAAGTACTAACTACAACTCAAAGTATAACACGGCGCAATTAGATTTGTACAGTGTACGGCTTTACATTTGCAACCACCCGGTTGTCCCGGTACGTGATTTTCGACCGTACCCTGTTAAATCCGGTTAGCGCCCAACCGCCCGCCTTTACTCGGCTTGGCGTCCTGTAATCCGGTTACCCGGTTACGGGCTGCCGTAGAAACAACCGGACAATAGTTTATTAAGGGTTGCGGCGACTGAGCGCCGAGCAATCGGAACTCGTAGACTTTGTGCACAGGCTTCTGATGACACAAGTAAACAGGCGTAGGTGCTGACACGAGGGTCAGGATACGATTAACCTTTTGTGACACTTGACACTGTGACTGGTACACGGGATTGCCTTATACGACAATATTTATATAGAAATATACTTTTAATGTCAATTTTGCATTGACTATGATTTAGTCAAGTGTGTGTGACGAATTTCGTTGCATTCGTGGCCTGGCCAAACAGTAAGGCCGACCAAAATTAAACTTTGCATTAATATTGAGGTGGGCACGGAGATGGTTCTCAGCCATATCCGGTTCCGGTCGGCCAACTGGAAGTGGTGCCGGAAGTGACTAAGTACCATAACTATGCATATTCTTGACATTGTTCTGATACAAATATGTCTCACGTACAAAAATTACTATTTATATGTACTTCCGGTATAACCGGCCAACCGGAAATGGGATCAAAAGTCATCAAGTACCTTAATGGTGCATATCTTTGATATTTTTATTAAAATCAAAGTGCCAAAAAAAAAATTATCTACTTCCGATTCCGGCTGACCAAACGGAAGTTTTCCAAAATCTGTATACCGATATAGATCCTATATACATATATAGCGAAATCGACAGTAAGAGAAACAGCGTTACACAGACAGCGTTTGTTAAGTATGACTTTAATACAAATAGACGCACGGGTACACTGATTTAATATGAAATGAAATTATTTTTTAAAAAAAAACGAACTGAATCACATTAACGTGAAGCTTTATCCGTATGAAAATATTTTTTTATCTCTTTAAAAACTCATTGACACAGATAAAATAAGAGCAGCAGTTAAACAATCCGCCGGCATTGAGAATAATAAAAAGAGATGCCCGTATACGAACTCGACGAAAGTATTATAATATTCTCTTTTTCATTCATCTCCAGTCATCTCGCAACTTGAACATACCTCACCGAGCACCTACATGATATCGAAGATGTCCACCAGCTTCCAGCTCTGCAACATGACGTAATTAGCCCGTCCCCCTTTCATCACCGGACGACAAGGCGCACGGCGAGACTCCATCCTTATGTTGTAAACATCCCCAGTTTA